>CAVNYN010214397.1:0-120238 GCA_963692815.1 Nyctanthes arbor-tristis | reverse complement strand
AGAAGAGGATGTTTAACAAAATGAAAATATAGAGTGCTCATTTAAGCTATTTCAAAATTTGGCTTCTTCACCTACTTCTCTGCCATGGCCATTAGTTGCATTCAGTTCAGTTTTGATATGATGAAAGTTAGATAAAAATCAAAAATTCGAACAGCTATATAAATTGGTTTCAACCAGCCCACTTGAATTCTTATAATCAATCTATTCTTACATAAGCACCTAACCTCTTTCAAAACCTTCTTCTATCTCTAGTCCATGTACCAGCTAAGGTAAGATGCGAGCTCATACATACAATTAACTTTTAGACGGTAAAAAACAAAATGTCTTAACATTGGCAGGATGAGATTAAATGAAATCGCAAATGTATCTTAGACACATTCAGTAGTTATGTACTTTTACAGCTGTGCCTGAATTTATTTAGTTACTAATGACTCTATATAACACCTTCTTTGGATAATTCCCATTACCATACAAACTTCTTTTAATTAGTTTCTCTTGAAGCTGACAGTGATGGAGATGAAGCAGGGTCAGCTGGCTACACTGCCCTTCTGGGTTTTTGCAACTGCATTGCTTTTTAAAAACCTGGTAATTCCTGTAGGGTCTGCAGCGACCTTTGAGGATCAAAAGAATTGTTTCTCAAAAGATCCAAAAGCAGGGAGTTCTCCCACAAGTTTCTCTTTCTATCTCACACCGACTCCCTCCAACATGCAAAGTGATTATATCTCATCTCATTCGATGCTTCTGTCATTGAAACATGTTTTTGCAGTCAATTTCATGGCTCAAGGAAAGGGGAAAAAATGCAAACTAAAGAGAACATGAGGAGCTACAAGCAGCAAAGATATACATAAAAGTACATAAGCAAGAATGTCCATGACTCATAAAGAAAATAGACCCCAAGAAAGGAGAGGTGGAGGGGGAGGGTGAAGAACATAGTCTTACGATATTATAGCACAACTGTTTAGAACTTTAGATAGAACCATTTTGTCACGAAAGATAGGTAAAGAGATAGAGCAGGTTGCTGAAGTAAAATTGTCTTTCTTGCTGCATTGTGTTTTGAGTTAACATCTTCATTTTCTGGTCACATGTTCAGATTCACCTCCATCACATGGATCAGGAGAACATGGAAACCCTGGTGAACAGCGCCACCATACAACTCCATCTCCTCCTAGAGAAGGCGTTGGGGGATTATTATCACTCCCCTCCGACCCATATCCCAAGTACACCAAGCACTCCTTCGACCCAGTAATTGCAAGCCCACCAATTACTCCTAGCACTCCTATCCAAACTCGCCGCCTTTTAGTTGCACGTAAGTATGACTCTTCATATATGAACAAATTGAGTACTACGACAGAGGTTTAAAAATCAGTAAAGTATTTTGTACTGTAAATGCAGTTACTGGAAAACACACCCCAGACTGATAATGGGCTTTTGGCTGGTGGAGATCAGTTAATCAAGCATTTGGTGTGCCTAAAGGACCTGGATTTGGAGCAAACATGAACTTGTTACAAGCTCTTTCAAACACTCGAAGAGAAGGGACTGCAGAACTCTACAGGGAAGGCACAGCTGCTTTACTCAACACCATGGTACCGAGAAAGTTCCCATATACAACCAAACAAGTCAAAGAGAGTTTTGTTGCAGCACTTGGCTCAAAAGATGCTGCAGCAGTTCAAGCTCAGCTCTTCAAGCTGGCCAATGAGGAAAGAATCAGGCCTTAAGCCTAAAAACAGTCTAATTTTTTATGCGACAATCACTTCATGTCATTCAGTTTGGTTCGTGCCTTTTTTTCCCTGGAGGTATTTTATGATGGTTCTATATTTAATTTAGTTCAATCTAGTGTTACAGAAGAAGATTGATAACATCATACCAGCTATATGCATTATCATTAGTATATTACCTATTTGTCATTATATGCCACATCCTCACTTCCTTCACTTTGCTTTTCATCTTTCATCTTTTAGTTGTTGAGAAAAAGAGAATTGGTAATGCAGATATTGCCTTGGTGCTTTTGGTAAACATAAAATCGACATAACTTAGAACACCTGCTTACCAAAATTAGTGGCAGACTTCAATTGACAAAAAGGGTACTAAAGCCCCAGTTCATATCTTCCAGCATATACCAGTATTACAAATATTCATTAATAAATTGATTTAAATTTTCCTTATTTCCTGGGAAGGATACGTACCTTGTACATATTTTGCAAAACCACACCCAATATCATCTAATACGATGTTATAAATGTGGTGTAAATGGCACCTTATCCGTGTGTGCCCTTTCTGAAATGTGGAATTGATCCTAAACCAGCCACCTAAACATATTAGTCTACATAACCAAAAACACATGAACCACAATATAGAACCAAAAACAAATTACAAAAACAGGACAGAACAAGAAAAAAACATTGCCGAAATTGTGGCATCTCTACCATGACAACGGTGGATTGTAACTGATGCCGAACAAACAAGAACTCGCAAGTTCTTAAAACAAATCAATACTATTCTTGAAGAGTTATTTTATTCATATATCAAAAGGTAATTAATACAAAGAATAAGCTCTATTGGTAGGTCTAAAATATGCCTATTCCTAGATTAAGTAGGAGGATATTTCTAAATAGAAAATGAAAACTAATAAAAAGAATCTATCAAAATCCTATTTTGAAAAGGAATAACAAATCATAATCTAAATCAAACTAGAACATAATGATAAATATAAGAAAATTATAATTCTATCTCATTATCCTACTATATCTCTGTCAGGAACACCTAGGTTTCAATTTTCCATAATCACCAGATTGATGTTTCCCTGTCCGTCGCCTAGGTTTTCCAACAAATTTTAAAATAAAACCAAGAGAAAGATGTTCCTTAGAAAAGTCTCACAAAGGAATCTACTAAAGAAGTACGACAGGCAAGCTAGGATTTTGATTGTAAATTTTCCTTTTCAATTTCTAATTACGATTCTTAGTCCTCCTTATATTAGGATTGGGCATATTTTGAACCCTATAATTATAGGGCTTATATTCATTGTATTCCTTAGCCTTTCAATTTATGAATACAAATTATTTTCAAGACGAGTCTTGATTTCTTAACAACTTGCGAGTTGTTGCAAGAACTTGAGAGAGATCGGAAGTGAGCTTGCAAGTTGTTGTGTTTGTTTCGGCATCACACTAAGTCTTGATATTAATAATCATGAATTTAAACACTGTTGTGAAATACATGTGTCAGTACATTAAAGCTGCAAAATACTACCAAAGTGTGGTAAAACATCGATTATCTAGCCAACTTTAGCTAGTCTAAATATTTAGATGGCCAACTTCTTCCTTGGCAACTTCTACAATTGCTAAGGCGCAATTCATTTAAGACTAAATGAACTCATAAGCTTAACAAGTTTTGTAGGGGTGTAAGCGGTCTAGTTTGGCCGTCTTTGACCAATCTCAAACCAAACCAAACCATTTAAAGAGGTTTGGAATTTTTTCAACCAAACAAAACCATTTTGATTTTCCAAACTAAGCCATATTTTTGCGGTTTCGTCCGGTTTCAAACAGAGGTTTGCCAATGGAAAAAATTAGTTCATTCCAAATGAGTGAAGAAATAAGTTATTCGCCCAGGATTTTTGAATTAGAGTATAAAAATTAATTGCAATAATGTTATGTGGCATTGTGCAACAAAACAAAATATGAACTGCCAAAATTGTGTCTTATATCATTTCACTTTTAATCATAAATATAAAAGTAATGTTGGTAAATAATTAATAAAAGTGATATAGGTAGATTTACAATAAAAAGAACAAAAAAGGTAATAAGATTACAAGAAAATAGGATGGTAGTTTAAAAATAAAATGTTGCAAAGAAACTAATTAAACCATTCTTTCTTGGTACTTGTAACGAACATTGTCATTCAACTCATCACATACAAATTGATGGAACATTAAATTGACAAGGGATAATATGAAGTCAAATTTGGGACTTCGTGACAGAGTAATAAATACAGGAATCAGATTAGTTTGTTCAATAAAGAAATGAAATGGCTTTATACAGTAAACTAAGTTTGTTAGAAATTGAACAGGTGATCATAGACTAAAGACAAGTTATGTCATGAATTATTATTATTATTATTATATATATATATATTAAGTTTGTCGAGTTGGCGGGTTGAAACAGTTTGGCAAAATTGAAACCTAAACCTAACCATTTTAAAGCGGTTCGATTTGGGTCAAAACTAAATAGTTGACGGGCCCACGTTTACCCAAGCCAACCTTTTCGAGATTATAGTATAGGTTTGGTTATGCAGTTTGACAATTTAGATTGACAACCTTGCTCCCCCCCCTCCCACACACACAAAACCCCAAAAAAACCCAACACACAACACCCAAACCCTTTAAAAAAAAAGGTTAATTCATCCAACCAAACTTGGCATGCATGAGCTCATAAATATTCGTGCCATTATCTAGAATGTCAAGTTTGCTGAATTAATATAACTCATCATTTGTATTGTATTGCCATGAAAACTGAAGTTAATACAATTTTAGATGACTAGAAAACCAAGTCAAAGGAGATACCTCCAAATGAGCATTCTAGAGAAAAATTAAAATGATGGTAATGGGAGTATGAGATGCATGGAAGCCCATTGATTCCAGTCAATTTATTCACAGAAGGCAGTGACAAAGGAATGGTCCAGCTAACTTGTTCCTATATAGAATGCTCACGTCAACAAATTTTCTAGCCCCTCTCAACCCCAAAAAACCCGGCCCCAACAAACACACACACACACACACACAAAAGAAGTAAGAAAAAGAGAAATAAGAAGCCTTTTAGCATGAAAATTTTTGGGGAATGAAAGAGAAACCTGTAGAAGGGACTAGAATGTGAAAGGTGACTTTTATTGGGAAAACGATATGTTCTATCACTTAATATGGTAAATAGAAGGGTGCTAGAGGGGAAAATAGGGAAGAAGAGACTAAACAAATTACATCTGTAGAGAAGTCTGCAACAATTCACTGTTTGATCTACAAGTGTGCCCCTTACTACAGTCCCCCTTATTTTGGTACTTAACCTGCTCCAGCACTCAATTTTATGAGGGAAATAAAGATGTTTTAGGATTTACGCTTCCTCAAGCACCAACTTTGCTTCCCTCCCAACGCAGCAAGAATAAACTTACAGTCTTTACTTTCATTTCAAATTTCAACACACTGGTGAACTGTTAATTACTCAAAACTTTCAGAAACCAAATAAAATGAAAAACCTATACCTGTACTGATTGTCTGACAAGAACATACACAGGGAACCCTTTTGGAGGGAGTTGAAGGGAACAAGTTCCTAAAATCTGAATCAAAGATACTTCCTCAAGGCTTAGAATAGCTTGTCAAATACCATCCCTCACCCCATCCAGCAAACAAACAACAAACCCCCAACACCTTTTTCTCCTTTTTAAATTAGAATAAAAATCTTCATATCTAATTGCAGACAACAAATAAATTCCTTGGGTAAATAATAAGTCATTTATTTAGAACATGCAATTGACGTTCTGGTCAGCCACCCCTGCGTCAGTAAAGGATGTAAATATGCGGACCAAACGACGCCTACAAGTCATTAGCTATGAAATCAATCAAGAAAGGAGGCCCTCAAATACATATAGAATAATTTCCTTTAACAAGCCTTGGAACTCAGGATGTTACATTTCCATTAATCTTCTAAAGATCTCACATCTAAATAATATTCCTGCTTCCCATGTCATCTAATTACACATCTAGGAAAAAGTTTTCCGTTCAGCACCAAAAATGAAATTCATATTTTGCATGGGATGTTCCTATCCATAAGTGGAATTCCCTTTCCAGTCCTAAAATTTCACATTTTGATTTTCCTGTCTCCAGTCTTTCTTTCTATTATTTACAATTACGTCTTATTTGGTATCTAAATATAAACTCTAATAAGGGAACTTAATGATGTTATTTGTCAGGATTTAGAGGTCAGTCCAAATTGCAGTCACATAAGCATTTAAGATTGTCATCATTTGCAACTTCAGGTAATAGAATTCAGATAAGTTACACCATAACTTAAAAATCAGTGACAGAGATGAAAATTCAAACACAAAAATACCCAAAGATTAATAAGCAGCAGCTTCATTACAATTCAATCCCATAACAAAGCCAAGTAAAGAAAAAGATAGCACATGACTGAAAGAAAGCTTACAAATCAATAAGAAAAACATCTGCATCGTTTTGAATGGTCTTGGTAATAAGAAAGCCGGCTATTCCACATTCCACCACCACCACTCTCTTTTTATCTCCAACCTGATCCCCCATGCCCAACTCAAAACACGAAAATTTTTCACAAATTGGCAAATAATGAAACAACCAGTGAATTGGTTCAGACACTGAAATTCACTGAAAGATGAGTATAATGGAAATGATAATGCAGAAGAAAAGGATCCCGGTTACCCGTTGTAATGGAAAAGAATTACAGAACGAGAAAGGGAGTTCCTGGGTAGTCCACTGGAGGGGGCATCCCCTTTGCTCGTAGAAAAATGATTTATCGAATCATCAGTAACTATTACCCTTCTCATCTTTCCATATCATATCATTCACACAATCTAGAATATTCTGATTAGGGTTTGGCAAGAATTTATTTGCAATATCAGGAAAAAAATAGGGAGATTTTCATAAATGGCGAAAAGTAACTATGTATCATCAAAAACGGCGAAAAAAATTATAAGTTCAAATATGGCAAAATTCAACCATCACAATGACGTATATACTCTCGATTGCCCTTCTTTCCATTTACGGCAAGCGGCTTGGGTTACATAAAGTTGATTAGACTTGTCTTGGGAATTTTGAAAAATGTGAACTTCCAACATAAGCTTATGTTTGAATCAAAGTGAAGTTTGTACATCAATCTCACGGACTTCAGGAAGGAAGCAACATTTGGGGTGCAGTTTGGAGGATTCCCAACATCAACTTTTACCTGACCTGCTCCACCGTTCATTCCTATTGTAGCCTGGTAGTAAGACCGCCGAGCCCACTTCTCGTACTAGATTTCTTACGCCATTGCTTAGGTGACGTATGCCAATCTCCCATTCTTTCATTTGACCTCACAATTCTATACTCATCTTCTCGCTATGTGTTTTCTGGATCATTGGTTTGACATTACATTAAACGAGGGTATATGCGAACTAAAATATTCTGTTAGACAGTGTTAAGCCGCTCCACATTCTATAAAAAGCCGACGGAAGGGGCAATAGCCGGTAGGCTAACCTTGCCAACTAGTTAAAGTGCACACAACTCTGATTTTTGTTGAATATAATCAGTTTAGGCTTATGCAAACCTATTGACATAGAGTTCAGATTAAGAATTTTGAAATTCTACTGTGCAACATCGATGAATGTATATGGACTCTAGACTTTAGCGTACAAGGAACATGTATAGTTTAATTTAAGTGTTATGTGAAATGTCCTAGACTCTAGAGAACAAAGTCAAGAAACATTGTGCGACCCTGCATTACTAAATGTCATTCTAAAACTGTGATTTTATCCAGACTACTTTTGATAGAGTCTAGAGTTTACTACAACGTACAGTCTTATTAATGTAATTAATGTTTGTGTTGTGCTCCATTATCAGAGTGATGGTGACCCACTACAGGTTTATTATAATACATGGTAGGTAGTTTTCAAAGATTGACAATAGATGGAGTTGGGAGGGGATTACACACCACTTTCTTCTTGTGCTGATCGATATCACAATTGGCTCACTTCTTTCCATTGTAAAGCAGAAGCTTAACATTGACAATAGAGATGAGATTCAACTAAAATTCTTGGTCCCTAGCTACAAGCTACCCCCAGCTGAAATGAGCGGTGATGATGAGTTATAACATGGTACAAGAACATTTATACTGAGACTGCAAATTAAGATGGTGTGTTTTTAGACTTTACATGTGACACAGAAGGAAAAGTGAAGAAAAAATAGTGTAAATGAGTAAAAAATGATTAGAAAAAAAAGAAAATTAAAAGAAAATAAGAAACACAGAGTCCACCAATTTTCTTGGTGCATCTCTCTTTTGGACCACCACCAAAGACTTTGAGCATTGAAGATGCTCCTAATTCAGATTTTAGTTCCATGTTTCTTTTAAAGCCAAGATGTAGGCGTTTTCAGTAGAGAATTTGAAATGGTCCATATCGACATTTCTACTGACTCCATGCCATTTTAAGCAGCCTTGCCTGAGACACCAAGGATCAAAATCCAACAATTTCCTGTACTAGGAAATTGAAACAACACAAGTAGGATCCATAGCGAACCAGTGCCATGGAATCCATTATTAAGTAGTAACCTTATGTGGAAACAAATAACCATATACATCATCTCCCAGAGGTGGAAAACATGTATTAGAACTATAAAGGCACAAAATCAAGCTCTCAAGAGTTGAGAATGCATTAGTGTTTATTATTTGGAAGCTCTTATTTCCATGACAGAAACATCAAAATATGTAGCTCCAGATACATGGGCATAACACACTGTAGTTATAACTGTCACCCTGGAAGTTTCAACTATTCATAACACCTTCAGTTTTGACAGAGAAAGTGGAGTTGGGACGAAAGGGGGAAGGGGAAAGGTTAATGGAACAAAATATATCCCATCATATTGCTCATGATATGCTTTTGGTTATGCTGCAAGAGGAAAATCTCAGTTCTCCTCTTCTTTTTCTTCTCTTCCTTTTCAAATGCATTCTTCAACTGTAAGGTAAATCATTAAGTTAGTCTCCATGTTATAGGTAGGCAAATGAGCAAATACCACTAGTTATTTAATGTTTTTTGTCATAAAAGAGAGACCAAACTCACCATGATAATAAGGATCTCGACAAAGATAGCAACAAAATCAGTAAATAGCGTCAACGCATGCTTCACACAGTCCAGATCTCCAAAGTGTGCCTTCTCAATTATGTCCTGAGTATCAACCACAACATAGCCAACAAACACCAGAAGTCCAAAATACAATTGAAAGAGAACAAGGAAAAGGTTAGATGTTAGAGTTGACCTTCCTACCTCAGGCAAAATTGAATGAAAGGAAAAATTCAAAACCTCAAACTTGAATAAAGTCATAGAGCCACTGAAAATTGAAGATGCAAATTGAAGCCAGAACACGATAGAGACACCAGAAGAAAGGATATCACCAAGGTACAAATATTCTCAACGTCTAGCCACCATGGCGGCTGTTGAGAAACAGCCAAAAGCAACAACGCAGCCAACAGAAGCACCAAGCACAATGCTACAACAAGGAACAAAAATATACATTATAAGCTATCATCTAAACTAAACCAAAGAAGATTATGAGGATAATTCAACCATATAACTATTTTAAAGTAATTTATTTTGAAAGTCCATTTAAATTGCATCTTATAGCTATAAACATGGTCAAAACCACACACTATAAACAGTCAATATAAGGGATAGTGAGTCTCAAATATTCTCAAGCTGACGTATCCCTCTATACACCATGTAATATGAATATTAACTTGAAATTCTGTGACCTACCATGATCTATAGAAGCCAGATCTGACACTTCTATATCACAATTTTCATGAATAGCAAAGACGTCATCAAATAAGTACACGCATACATATGATATAGCAAAAGCCCTAAGAAATTTCTTCCAATCAAACCAAAACCAAAAAACAACTAAGCCTGAAAAGATTTAATATAAAATAAGTCAGCATAATACTATTAATTTATAGAATTGCATTAAGCAATGATGAGGTCGCATCGAAGTGCAACATACAAGTTCAACTCTAAAAGGCTTACAAAATCCAAGCACAAAAATATTTTTACATGAAGCATAACTATGAAACAATTGTAAAGCAATCAACAAGACATTCAAAAAATATATCATGCGCTTCTATTCTAATTGAGACAAGCTAAAAATGAAACTTAAAAACCAACAGAAACTAGTAGAAGATATACCCAGGGTCGAAATCAATGGCCAATTCGATGAGTGCACCAATAGAGGCCCCTTTGAAGAGGGCAGCTGCCATGAGAAGAGAAACCCTTTTGTATTGATAATTATTAAGACAACGACAATTGATAATCAATTAGAGACAATATAGCAACGAAGAACTATTCAAATGAATTCTACAAGAAATACCTCTTCAAAAGGAGATGTAGAGAGTAGCCAAAAGATGCTACCCAAACATCCGATGGTTGTGAGGAATCCACCAACGTTCCAAAGGATTTGAAGATAAGCTCCAACTACTGATGATAGTAATGCACAACGTAGCAACAGATAAACCTACAATCAGATAACTCACCACATCACTTCTACCCTGAATTTTCAAGAATCACACGGAGTACTCACGATTTCCGAAATGTCATGTATCAAATATCACAAAATCAGGAAATCGTTTCAATAAAATAAAAACACAAAAAAACCTAACATTACAGTAATTATTAACGATACAAAGAGGTTGAAAATCAATCATTTCTCGACATCTGAACTTCAATATTCCCCAAAAAATCTACAAAAATGCACAAGAAAGTGAAAATAACAAACCTGCTTGAGATGCGTCTAAACAAAGGGGGAAATTTGACGGAAATTCATGAGGGAATCGTAACTCCAACGGTTGTGAGACGCCGATTGCGAATCAAAGAGAGATGTAAATGATTCTATTTTTCTAGGCTTGTTCTTGAGCCCAAATCAGTGCCTTGTCTTCAACGGTCCGGTGATTGCCCCCACCCGTCGATCGAACTTAACTTGAAATGATGTATGCTGGTGATAATCGAGTCTTCTTCTCTATTTGAGGGTGAACTCGAGCGGGACGGAAAATGGAGTATTCTTCACACTTACATCACGCTATGTTGGGGGCAAGTTTGTGCAACTAATTTTGAATTTCCAAATTGAACGAGTTTACTTGTGCAGAGATGTTTTTGGTTTCAAAATCCAGACAGAACTCATGGGACATTTTCATATGCGGGAAACATATATATTTACTAGGTTGGTTAGAATAAAAAAAGGGTATTCTCGGGTATCAACATCTAAAAGCAAGGATATTTTTGTCTGTTCACAAGTAAATATTTGCTACAGTTGGACACTGTGGAAAAACATGACATTTTTGGCTTTTGCTATTTGTAATTTGACATTTCTGCGACTTTTTCAAAAGAATATTTATTGTCATTCATTCATTTGTTTTGATTGTAAATGACAGTGTTCTACTACCCTATCCCAACGAGGAAATACTCATAATGATGGCATGGAATGGAATAATTAACTACTCTAGGGTGTTTGGTTAGACTTTAGAGGATCTCAGAGTCCGAGGACGTACACAAAATAAAAATTAGACGTTCCTCAGGTTTTCTCTTTTCTTTTAACTAGTCTATCAGTCCATAGGAAACAATGAGTAATTAAAAAAATAATTATCGGATAATAAATTATTCTAATAATTAGAGATAGCTATGTTATCGTCATATAATAATTTTAACTGATTAAGTGTGTTTACACTATATAGCAAATTTCTATATTTTAAGTGAATCATATTTTCGCTGTATTATTTCTTGTAGACTTATATTACAATAATCAGAGATAGCTATGTCATCGTCATATAATAATTTTAACCAACTAATGTGTTTGCACTATATAGTAAATTTATATATTTTAAGTGAATCATATTTTCGTTGTGTCATTTCTCATAGACTTTATACTGAATTCGCTAAATTTTTTTATTGACTGTGTCATGTTTCTAATTTTACAAAGTGAATTGGCTATTATTTATTATGTAAAAAGATATCTATTTTCGTATAAAGGGAAAAATTTCTACTCATTTTCCCCACCCCACTCAGCCACAGTGCTCGGCCAAAAACAGCTATTCTCCAGTATTGATTCAAACCTACCGTGAACACAAAAGTATAGATCATGCTCAAAGATGCAAGGTGTAAGACTCTAATAGATTCAAAAGACACTGAATCGATCCTTATTCTTATAGTTATCTTGAGCTACACATTTCTTAAAAAAATAAAATAAAAAATAATGTGTAAAAATATTGTATCGTTTTGCAACATTAGAGAGATTCCGGCCAAGAAAACTTTAGGAAAAATATCATTCCATAATTGAGAATGTGCGTAGTTACATAAAGTAGGTAGCTTATTTGAAAATGTGGGTGGTTATACAAAGCATGGAGTTATACTAAAAATAAATAAATAAATAACAGAGAGAGAGTGAGAGAGAAATTGTCGTTAAAAAGCATTTTAGATTCAAAAAAAAAGAAAAATAATAAAAAAAATCTAAGATACATAATAAAGTAAAAATATAGACGTTTAAAACATAAGAAAACATATGCAACTTATATGAGAATGTTAGTGGTTGTATAAAGTGGATAGTTATATAAATGAAAGAATAGAAAATTGTTGCCAAAAAACAAATTTTGATAAAGAAAAAGCAAAAATAATATAAAAAATCGGAGATACAAGAAAAAATTAGAAATTGAACTTGGACTGTTATACAAAGTAGGTAGTTATTCATATTCAAAAAAAAAAAGTTATTAGTTATTCTTTAAAAATGCCAAAAAAATTTAAAAAATGAAAAAAATTGAGATTCTGGAATCTCCCATGAGCGGGAAAAAGATTCCAGAATCACTGCTCCTTTTCTATATTATAGATTTTTGTTCTATTTTAATTACTTTTACCTCATTTACACCATTTTGTCCACAATTTTCCTTCCTAGTGTCACATTTAAGGTCTATATTTAGACATTCATCTCCACGTTCTCTATTACTATTTTATTATTATATTTAAATTTCTATCTATCTCTATCATCTTTTTCATTTTTCCTTCTTTTTTGTTGCCACACGTCATTTCATTCACCTTCGATTAAAACAATCTTCTCTCTAATTCTCTCCTCTAAACCACCTTATAACCTGGACTAACCATTTTTTATGCTTCGAGAGCGCCTGCAGTGCAACTGTCTATGCAAACATGACAGACATAGTGACATTATTATATGGGGAAGAAGGGACAGAAAAGAAGAGAAAAATCATTTTGAGTAAATGGTACAGATATCAATATTCTAAAAACCGGATTAATAGTTGAACCAGGAAGGGTAATGGTTCAAGTGTCAAAAAGTTAAATCAGGGTTAAACCGAGATCGAACTGATTTTAACTAAGTAATAAAAAATAAAGAGTAATGTTATATGACACCACATGTGCCAAGTACCCGTATATGTGGTAATATACGTGGCGCCAAATGATAATTAGAGAAAAAGACAAACATATGTGAGCCACCTAATTTAACAAATCACATGATACAGTATGTACTGGTGCTTGGTACCAGTGGTGCTACATAATATTATTCAAAAATAAATTTTGATAATTTTTCATAAAAAATTAATTTTTTCTGGTTTCCCGGTTTCTTTACCATTTGAGCTGGTTTTTTTCACTAGTTGAGTAGTTTTTTTTCCAAATTCCAGTTCGATTATTAAAAACCAATTTTTCAATGAACTGGGCCGGTTTTCCAACCAATTTTCCAATCAAACTGGCCGGTCTCGTCTAATTCTCAAAACCTTGAGAAATACTAGAATACAAATGCTGGTTTTCATATTTGCCAAAAAAAAATTCAAAACACAGAAATACCAGATGTTAGCTGTAGGAGGCGAAAACACCCTTTCCATTTTCCTGCAACTTACCTCATCCCCTCATATTTTCTTCTTCAAGCCCAAATGCAACATCCCACAAAAATTTAAAAAAAAAATTGAGCAAAATGATATAGGGAGTTACTTGAACGCCAAGGTTATATGATTATGATTTAATTGAACATCAAGAAATGGAATGTGACAATATAATTAAATCAAATTGCAAATTTGTGAATTTACCATTCAATTGAGTAACAAAAATTGAAATGTGATAATGTGATCGTATTTCGATTATTGATTGTTATGCAAATGAATGTCAAGAATTAGAGCATAATTATTGACAATATGGTCGATATTTTGACAATGAGTTGGAATTAGAAGGTGGTTATTAACAACATATTGATATTGATTGCATAACCACATGAGGTTGTAGCTGATAGTGTAAACGTTATTTCGACAATGATCAAATAACCGTTTGAAATATCACAAGAATTCAAAGAATTGTTACATAAGTGAGCCAAGAGATAAGAATGTGGTTATTAGTTAACATGACATAAAGTTAATCACCTAATTGTAAAATCACGTCAATTGAAAGAGATCAAGTAACATAGATCAAAATATTAAGACTTAATCATAAGACAACACAAAGTAAAAGGATTGTTCGTGCAATTTTTCACCCTATCGTCAGAAGTGTATGGCCCCACATTGTGACACGTGTTGCGTTCTGGTTGGCGGAACTAAAAGGTTTATTAAAACTAACTAAATTCGGATACTTATAACGACTATAAATAGGGAGAAGGAGGTAACTATTTCCTCAAAGCAGATCCACCAAACTTGACTCACCATATCCTCTCTCTCTCTTACTTTTCCTCCCTTTCTTTACATCAATATTTGTCAAGAGGCAGTTATCTTGCTTTCATGGGATCTCAAAACCCTCATATATAGAGAGAGGAAATTCGTCCAAAATTGGTAAAGGGGGAAGAACAACCTTTAAAACCTATCAAAAACTTAGTTTTGTATTTGGAAAACAGTCTTCTATATATTTACAAAGAAACCAACTTAAAACACTACTTTGATGGAAGAAAAAGAAGGTTTTAAAGACATTTATCAATGACTCAAAGAACCTTTGGGAAGGTCAAGTTAAAAAGGTGAGTAACTAATACTTTGATTCCCTTTTAGCATTCATAAAGTTTTGATACGATAAGCATGGTTTTTGATTGAAGTCTTCCATTAGATAAACTTGGATTTTGATGCATTAAAAAGAAAGATTGATTATTGAATTTGAATCACTAGTTGACACTCTACCCATTTTGTCTTTGCTTTGCTTTGTTGTCATAATAGGAGTTATCTAATGATAAAGAGATGAACAACGATTAGTATGGTATTTGCTTTACTATTTGTTTAGAATTCCGGTAGGGGTCAACCAAGATCCGAATGTGGATCCACTTAAATGTACATGGTCATGATCGATTTGATATGAATCTTGCACGCACTACGGGTAGTATTTTAACTAGTGATAGGGTCTATTTGTGCTTTGAAAAGTTTTGTGCATTGAAGGGTCTTCCTGAAAATAAATCTTGCAAATAAAAGGTGAATCAAAGGGTTTTGTCACTTACCGAGTACTCTGTACTCACTCTCATTTTCTACAATTTTGTCGATAAATAAAGGCATGATCTTCGCAAAGCAAGCTATGAGTTGGAGCATTCTCATGAAGGAAGTAGAGTTTTGTATGTAGTGGAAACCTATCTTTGAAACTACAATGAATCGCATACCCTTTGGTATTAAGAAGTATGTTCACCTCTCTATAAGTGTATTTCTATCAATTGGAAACTTACCTTCCAATATAACAACTCTCCAATAATTTGTCTTGACTTGATTAATTTTGCTGATTTTGGTAATCAATGAAATATATCTATTAATGTAACTTATTGTGTTCTTTACAAAACTAAGTTTTAATGATTCTTTAAAATATAACAAGTTGTTAGTTTAAGTAATTAGCATTATTAAGACAAAAACCATTTTATTCGTTTTGTACGTCTCGTTCTCGTTATTTGTATTGAAGCTTCCGGTATGAAATTTGTTAATTAATATAAGATATTCAAGAAATTGTAAAATTAGCCGGGTGTGACAAGAATGTTATCAGAACAACGTTCTAGGGGCACTATATGCATAATCTATTGCAAGCGTGGCATCGATCAACTGGCTTGCAAGTAAGTTATTATTTATTAAGTTTATAAATAATTTATACACCTTTTTAGTAAAAATTTTATGTTCATTAAAAAGATGAAAATTAAGTGATATTCCTTAGTATATTAGTGTTGATTTAATCTTCTTTAGAGAAAGTTAAAGGTGGAAATTTTGATTTTATTGACTCAACAAAGAAAGAGAAAAATGATAGTTTTTACTGTACGTCTAAGTATTAAAAGATGCTATATGATTTCTACTTATACTAAATGGCATTTTAGAACTAAGATAATTGCAAAAGAAATGAGAATGGAAAAGAAGAAAATGAGAAGAATGATACATTTCACTTTGGTTCCAAATATTAAGTCAATTTTGAAAGATACCATATAACTTCCATTAATTTTGTTCACCCGCCCACTGTGAGTGGGGTTACACCGCACATTTCTGTTATGGCGGTGACATAGCAAGATGTGGCATACACATGGCAGCCATAGGTGTTGGCTATATGTGTGACACGTTAGAAGTGGGCGGTGTAACCCCGCCCACAATGGGTGAGTAAACATTACTCTAACTTCCATTCATATTCAATGATATTTTGGAACCAAAATATTAGCAAGAGAAGTGGAAAAAGAAAAAAACTACTGTACAGCGCTGGAGCACTGTAGGAATGATGGGGCTGCAGCAAACAAATGCGGCCGCACCGAGTACCCTGTATTAGGCAGAGCGCACTGAGCCCCAGGGTGGGCGCAACATATCTAAGGCGGTGAGCCATCCGGATTTTTTTTTGAAAAATTTGTGATCAAGTCCCTGAGGCTTTTAATTTCGTCTCGATTAGTCCAAACTCATAGATTTTTTCGAGAAAATAACAATTGGGTCTCCAAACTTCCTTATTTCTTCTATATTGACCCGAAAGACTTATTTTATGTTCCTTTAAGCCACAAAATTTAAGTCTTTCACGTAATTACTCCTTATTTAGATTAAAGAATTTCTTTTGGCAGATCGGATCCAAATTTAACCTGGTTTTCAATATTCTTCTTTCTTGAAATTTTTTGGCCTTTGAATGCGTCATGGGACCCACTAATGTATTTACCAAACTTTGACTTTCTTGAATTTTCTCATCAAATATAACTAGTCTTTCACCTGTGCATTGCATGGGAAAGATAATTCCAAAAATACTTATCTTTTAAGAAGTTGAATAATTAATCATCATTAAATTGAAATCAGTAGGACACAAAAAATAGCTAAAAAAGAAACTTGTAAATATATATATGCTCTAAAATGTAAAAATGAAACAATGAAAACAAAAAAGAAGATAAAAAATAATTGAACACCATATTCAGAACACAATTGGTCATGTGGTCATTTTTATTTTAACCCATTGCTATTCATAACCCTTGAAATTGCAATATATAGTTTTCTATGACTGAACACGTGTTTTCTCAAATACAAAAAGCCAACATGTGACAGTGGCTCATCCTTGAAATAAAAAATTTATATCTTACAATTTAACTCAGATAGATTTTTTACCTCAAAAAATTGATTTCCAAGTCTTGTAATATTAAGACATGTAGTGTTACACAATCCAACCAATTTACCAATCTTACGTAATAATATAACACGAACATCAGCATTTAATCTCAACTTATGACTTGACACGCAAAAACATCTTATATCTCATTCAAAAATTGAGAAACCACACCGTCATTGACTTCTATTCAAATATGATGGATAAGTAACATCTAATAATTGATGCAACGGACTTGTGATTTCAATATGCAGTGCTATAATTATCAAAAGAAAAGTAAAAAACTTTAATGATAATGGAATATTTTCAACTTTACATGATTTCCAAACATTCACGATTGCAAATTAATTGTAAATTGTAATACAACACTTTGAAATTGAAACTTTCGAGAAATGTCATTTATTAATTCATCTATTATTTTTTACAACTTTTAGGAAGAAAAGTAGGAAGTTAAGGAAAGTGAATCATAATTTTGGATGGAAGTAATAGTGGTCAAACCTACATATAGTAATAGTAGTAATTCTTTAAACATTTATAAAGCTCTTCCTTTAACTGTCTAAAAGAACCATAAACCAATTCATTGTCCAAGACTATAGATATATGTAAATGCTTCAACAATGTTTAGCATACCTACTTTTCTAAAACAACCCGTTTAGTGTACTTCAACAATGTATTAAAAACTTATTCTAACAATTAAAAATAAATGCAAATGTTGGAGGCCTTTCTTACAAATTACCCATAATAAAATTTTTGCCAATCATAATATTGATTATTAATTTCATTTTCCACTGGACATACGTTGCATCACTTATTAGGATACTCAAAACTTTTAACTATAGTTTCTTTGTTTCCGTTTCTCGAGGGAAAAAGGATCAAAACATAATACAATAACCTATATAATCCTCATCACTCAAGAATTTACTCCAAATCCTTATATATGAATATATACTTTGTATTATTAACCAATCCCTCTATACGTTTGGTTCCTCTTATACTCTCCTTAACTTTTTCTTTAAAGTTTAAAAATATAAGGTATTGGAAGCTATCACTTGGAGCAAGATGTATGCTTCTGCATTTGCAGCAAAGGCAAAGGAACAGTTCTATTTTCCCATGTGCAACAATTGAACTCGATTCAAGTGAATATCAATTTTTCTTTCCATTTTACGTTATGTAAGATTCATCTCGGCCACGACAAACCCACTATGACAGAATTCAAAACACCTAAAGATTTGTCTCTGTTTCCAAAAGTACCACATTTTATCACAATATTTGAACACTTCCGGACACAATATTTGATCACTCTATCATTTATTGTACAAACATTCAACATTTGAGCATGTGTAGCAAAAATGCAATTGAGAATTGGATGATGGACAACTTGTGCCAGACTTGAAACAGGAGAAACAATTAGCCTGCAATTGAAAAATTGCATCATTGATCAACTTATTATGCCTCAGAAATAGTATAAAGAGACCATTTCACCTCAGACTTAAAATCATTCATCTTAGACCTACCTCCTTCCATTCAGAAAAAAGATCTATCGCGATTGTGGACGTATACTGTCATGCTGAAAAACAAAAAAATATATAATGAACTACTCAAAAGAAAAAAATCGATGTACCAAAATACAATTTTCAATTAGTCAAAATTGAAGTTATACCTGAGTGACACCAATGGTAAGAATTTCATTTTGAACGCCTTCATACTACATCTCTATTACCAAATAATCCATCTTCTAACTGGATTCTTCAACGCAAAAGAAAATAAGCAGCCTAGAAGAATCTATATACCAAGAAGAATCAATATATCATATTCAATTCCTTTTGCTAGAAGTAAAAAAGAAATGAAAACAAAGGGATGTTACTTGTTCGGCCTGTCGACTGAGAAGCGGATGCAGCTTTATGTATCTGAAAGTGAAGGCAAAAACACCCTAAACCAAATGTTAAGTGAATCACATGCAATCCCATCTTTAATTATCTGGAATAAATTGGACTTGAAAAGAGAGTCTGCTAGAATTATTTGGAGTAAATTAGGGAGAATGGAGAGAGAGAGAGAGAGAGAGAGAGAGAGAGAGATTGGTCTACATATATCTCCCATCTTCGACCAAAAAAGGAATGAGGATACGGGAAAGAATAAAAGAAATTCATAAATTGATTGAGATTGGTTATTGGATAACTGAGAGACGCAAAATTGAGGGAACGAATAAAGGAAAACTTTTATTAATTACTAGATTTTAGCAGTTGATAAACAAAAAAAAAAAAAACTTCTATTAATTACGAGATTTTCAGTAGGAAAACATAGAAAATAGCCACACATAGAAAAAAGAGAGAGAGAATCATAGATAAGAACTCACCGCGAAGTTTACTAAGGAAATTAGACGAGAAAATGGCAGTAAAATTCTTCTTTTAGATATATATAGATTGTTAAAAGTTCTCCCAATTTTGATCAATTCACTAAAGTACCACTTTTGAGTAAATTAAGGAATAGATGGATGTCTCATTTATGCAAGAAAATAAGTTTTGCTTGTTGAAGTATATTCAAGAGATTTAACAAAGGTAATCGTTAAGAATTTAATTATGAGATAATATGTGGTGACAAATTTTCAGCCACGAATTAAACTCAAGGCAACTAAGAATGGACCCAATTAATGGCAATAAGTTATTTAGAACTAATAGATTAAGAGGTCCTGAAAATATTGACATCTACAGAAATTGGTCAAGAACAATAATGAATTTTAATTTTGATCTCTTGATTTGATATTTGGTAATTGAATATGTAATAAACATATATGTGGCAAGGACATGACAAGTAACTTGAGTTTAAGTCCTGTTCTTTTTTTGAATTCTTGCTGGATCTATGATTTTTTATTGATTATTAAATATTCGAAGAAAATGTACAAATATGTCTAAATTTTGAAGTACGAAATATTGTTCATTTTATGCCATTTGATTTGATGCATTGCCTCCATCATTTTTGTGTTTAGATAAACATCTACAGATCATTTCAATGTATCTTGGAATGCTTGTTCTTTTACCTAAGATTACCAATATTCTTCAAACCAAGAATTTGTTATGATGAACCTGATTTCCTTTGGATGTAATTTTGAACCCCCTAGGTTACTAAGAATTACTATTCGATATGTGATCCTTAAAATAATATCTTTTTAGTTCCTGCTCGAAAAGATTATACTCCTTGAAAATCTATCCAGACAAATTGTTTGAGTCACTTATTTTCATTTGTTAGACCCAATATCGTTTTGTATTTCCAGCTTGAAAATTTCACCCCCTAGTGCATAACGCTTTTGCTTATAATTGATTGATGTTATCCCATTTTCCTATATATTCTTAATAAACTCATTGCCCTATTCTCGTCAACAATAATCTTATTGCTTGAGCTTGGAAACATTTATTCTTTCTTTGATGCTAATAGCCTCTTTATTTTGAGACCTTAACTTCTTGTTAGCCTTTACTTAATTCTAAACTTTGCCCTGTGTTAATTACTGGAATAACTTAACAATGAAATTGAAATTTGTTCTTTCCCTTATACTTTCTTTTTCGTGTTTTCACCTATTATTGAATGTCCTTGATTGTCTACCTGAAATATTAGAATATCCTTTGGGCTTCTCTATCAGTACCTTCGCTTGACTACGTGTCTTTGTTTAATATGTTTTGTTACCATTGAATTGAACTACTGAAATTGTTTGATTATTGCCTATCTAAAATGAATTTTCTCTTGATAATTTTGAAATCCTTATTTACTAGACAAAGGACTCCATATTTGCACCTTTGTCCCCTTCAACCTGGTTTGATTACTACGAATATTAACTCTTCTGCAACTCTCGATTATTTGTTATTTTCCTTATTGACTTTGCTCATGCCAATGGCACTATTTTTTATTTGCCATTCAAAATGCCTTTGATATGTGAGTTGCCATTAGTACTTTGAAAAAATTGAAATTTGGTGAGAATTTGTTTCTTTTTTTCTCCTTTCTTTTTCTTGCTCTCACTTACTTTTGATCATCCTTGATTACCTACTTGACATCTTGGAAATCCTCTTTGGCTCTTTATTATTTTTATTGGTTTCTGTTTTCTCTACATGATTTTGTTCAATGTCTTTTGTTACCATTTTTTTGAGCTCCTAAGATTTTTTAGTTATTACCCATTGATAATGGTCCTTCTTGCAATTTAGAAAACCTTAATTGCTTGACAATTGACTTATGCGGGAATAACTTCATGTTTCCCCTTGTTTTCCCTTTAACTTTGTTCAGTTTCATGAGACGTCAACCCTTTTACGGTTCTTTATTATTTGTTATTTTGCTAACTCTTCTCATACCAATAATCCTCTATTTTGTCAAGCTCTAAAAACAATTGGTTTTTCCCTTCGTGCCTTGTTTAGTCCTTGCAATTTGATTTGAAGCTGAAAATGAAATTTTGGAGTTCAACTTAACGAAAAAGTATGGAACACCAGCATAAAAATTGAAAACATACTTGAAATAGTTTTGAAAGAGTATCATTGAAGGAGTTAACTTTGCAAATTGTTATTCATAACCAATTGGTAATCTTAGCCCATTTTGAATAAAATTTGAATAAAATTTCAAGTAATTGGATTATTAAAATTTCAAATATTTGCTCAACTCGATTTTTGAACTTATGGTATATTTGGGTTAAGAAGGAAAAATAAATTTAGTTTTTGGAACTTTGATACAGAAGATGGGTGGAAAACTCATGTATGAAAAAGAAGATCCAATCAGTCGAGCTTCGCGTATGCTCTTAACAGTAAACGAAATAAAAGTGCACAGCGGAAACAATTTGTGTACCGATCTAAAGGAAGTAACTTACATAATGATGTTACGAAAGAAAAATAAAGAAAAGAAATACCTCCCATCCAGAGACTTTGATGAAATTTGCGAACATACCTTGAATAATTTCCAGGTAACTGTGAATTTCGAGGACAAAATTCTTTTAATGGGGATAGATTGTAACATCCCGCAAAAATTTAATAAAAAATTGAGCAAAATGATAGTATCTTGATAATAATAGAGTTACTTGAATGTTAAGGTTATATGATTATGATTTAATTGAACATCAAGAAATGGAATGTGACAATATAATTGAATCGAATTACAAATTTGCGAGTTTGCCACTCAATTGAGCAACAAAAATTGAAATGTGACAATGTGATCATATTTCAATTATTGATTATTACACAAATGAATGTCAAGAATTAGAACATGATTATTGACAACATGGTCGATATTTTGACAATAAGTTGGAATTAGAAAGTGGTTATTAACAACGCATTGATATTGATTGCATAAACACATGAGGTTGCAATTGATTGTGTAAATGTTATTTTAACAATGATCAAATAACCGCTTGAAATGTCACAAGAATTCAAACAATTGTTACTTAAATGAGCCTAGAGACAAGAATGTGGTTATTAGTTAACATGACTTGAAGTTAATCACCTAATTATAAAATCACATCAATTGAAAGGACTCAAGTAATATGGATCAAAATATTAAGACTTAATCATAAGACAGCACAAAGTAAAAGGACTGCTCGAGCAATTTGCCACCCCGTCTTCTTAAGTGTACAATGCCAAATTGCGCCACGTGTCGCGTTCTGGTTGGCGAAACTCCAGTGTTTATTAAAACCAACTAAATTCAGATATTTATAACGACTATAAATGGGGAGAAGGAGGCAACTATTTCCTCAAAGCTGATCCACCAAACTTGACTCACTATATCCTCTCCCTCTTAGTTTTCCTCCCTTTCTTTACATCTATATTTGTCAAGAGGCAATTATATTGCTTCTTATGGGATCTCAAACCTCTCATATATAGCGAGGAAATTCGTCCAAAATTGGTAAAGAAGGGAGAACAACCCTTAAAACCTATCAGAAACTTAGTTTTGTATTTGGAAAAGACTTCTATTTATATTTATAAAGAAACCAACTTGAAACACCACTTTGATTGAGAAAAATAAAGGTTTTGAGGACACTTGTCAACAACTCAAAGAATCTTTGGGAAAGTCAAGTTAAAAAGGTGAATAACTAATACTTTGATTCCCTTTAGCATTCATGAAATTTTGATATGATAAGCATGATTTTTTATTGAAGTCTTCCATGAAATAAACATGGATTTTGATGCATTGAAAAGAAAGATTGATTATTGAATTTGAATCATTAGTTGATGCTTTACTCGTTTTGTCTTTGCTTTTCTTTGCTTTATTGCCATTCTAAGAGACATCTAATGATCTCGAGATGGGTAATGATTAGAATGGTATTTGCTTTGCTATTTTTTTGGAATTCCGGTAGGGATCAACCGGGATTCGAATGTAGATCTATTTAAATGTACATGGCTATGATTGAATTTATATAAATCTTGTGCGCATCACGAGTAGTAGTTTAACTAGTTATAGGGCTCATTTGTGCATTGAAAAGCTTTGTGCATTGAAGGGTTTTCTTGAAAATCAATCTTTCAAATAAAAAGTGAATCAAAGAGTTTTGTTACTCACTGAGTACCTTGTACTCACTCCCATTTTCTACAATTTTGTAGATAAATGAAAGCACGATTTTTGTAAAGCAAGCCATGAGTTGGAGCATACTTGCAAAGGGAGTAGAGCTTTGCATGCAGTGGAAACCTATCTTTGAAGCTACTATGGGTCTAATACCCTTTGGTACTAATAAGTATGTCCACCTCTCTATAAATATATTTCTATCAATTGGAAACTTACCTTTCAATATGATAACTCCCAAATAATTTGTCTTGACTAGATTAATTTTGTTTGCTTTGGTAATCAATGAAATATATCTATTAATATAACTTATTGTGTTCTTCGCAAAAATAAGTTTTAATGATTCGTTAAATATAACAACTTGTTTGTTAAGTAATTAGCCTTATCAAGACAAAAACCCTTTTGTTTGTTTCGTACGTCCCATCCCCGCTATTTATATTGAAGCTTTCGCTATAAAATTTGTTAATTAATATAAGATATTCAAGAAAATTGTAAAATTGGTGGGGCATGACACCAAACCATTAGTTGCCACAATTAAAAAAAGCCGTTACAAATGAATAAATCTAAAATAACAATACATATCTTTTTCTGTATCAGGGTCCTATTATGAATAATTAATAATCCTATGCTTATTTTGATTTCAGAGTCCTTTTCTTGGAAAAATATGGCCAAGAAACATGAACATCTAATCGATGTTGTGAAAGAAGAACCTGTAATAACTTTTTTTGAAGAAGAAGAGTGTGTAACGCCCCGGGTTCTAGGCACTCGAGACGTTAACAAATTTTATCTCTTTTAAATAAAATAAATCAAGAGTGGATCTAAAGCGGAAAAATATCTTGATTCAATAGTGATAATATAAAAGAAAATTTATCAGTCATAAGTCAAACTGTTTCACACGACATTAAAAGTTTTCCAAGTACTAAAACATAGTTCGAATCATTCAAAATAAAGCTAATTTAATTTATTTTGAAAGCCATCATTGCTCAAGGCGTCTCCTCTGACTCCAAATCTGTAAAATATTAATTTGAAAGGAATGAATATTTTATAGAAATACTCAGTAGACTTAGCGTAATATTAACGAATATATGCTACAAATATGCACATAAAAATTCAATTCATATCTCATAGGTCTCAAATAGTTTTTACTCGAAAATAAGCATCATATGATAAATACAGGTTTCTGACTCTTATCTCATGCCCTAAGGTATATAAAATACTAGCGTGTATAATAACATCATAGCATGCATGCAAAATCTATGCATAGCAATAAAGCATATGCAAAAGTCTCGTCTCGTCTCGTCTCATCTCATACATAAAGTAATTAAACTCATGCAAATAACATATAAGAACATAAATCACAGCTCTATATGCAATTCATAGAACAATCAATTAATATTAGCCCTATTTGTGAGAAAATATCTTTAGAAAAGAGTCTACCTCAAGTTTCACTAGTCGAGCTAATAGGCAGTGCCTCACTTTATTCTTCACTCCTCATCTATAAAAGAATATAAAACTCAAATTATGATTTGTTTTGCAGAAATGAACTATTTAAAAAGAAATATTTTTAAAACTAAGTTATAATAAAATGACTATATATGAAATGCTTATGGATGTAATACCTAATGTGGCTAGTATCCAAAAGTTAAGAAAACTAGGAAATCAAGGATTAACCAAAATTTAGGTATAAAAATAAATGAATTTATTTAAACTAAATGAAAAATAAATGAATTTATTTAAACTGAATTAGAAATCCTAAAAAAATTCAATAATCCAAAAATTAGAATTTAAATAGTTAAAGTCATTAAATCTCATATTTAATGAAAATAGAGCTTTAATAAAAAATAAGTATCAACTAGTTTATGGGTTTAAATAAATAAAGTCTAAACATACACTAAAATTAAGATCTTTTAAACTTTTAAAACTAATTTGGAAGAATCTGAAAATAAGAGACTAAATTACTTGAAATAAAAGTTTATAAGCTAAAATAAATAAATTACACGTTTCTGGGCTCATCCAGAAGGGATCAAAATTTCAGGGCTAAAGATAACCCAAATAGAACCTTATGTGCTTATTAAACAAAGACAGGAAATTTAGGGTTTAAATGAAGCAAGTTAAAACGTTGGGGCCTGAAATTTAAATATCCCAAAATCTTGTTATTTACTCCCCAAACCCCCATTTTTTTCGAAAAACAGAGAGGCAATAGGGGATGGAGGAGCTGCCGAATTCGTCTCTCACGCTGGCGAAACCCGCGTCAGACATGGCGCTCAGTCCCTAACGCGACGACCATAGCTGCAAGGGATGATTTTGGGATTAAGCACGGCATAGAGGGAGTAACTGAGCTGAAATCGGTCAAGGGCTCGTCCCAAAATTTGAAAAAAATTCTGAAATATGTTGCATAAAAATGGAAGTAAATGCTTGGATTAGGTTCATAGTTGTGAGATGAGTTGAAAAAGTGAAGTTTTGGTGGTGAAAATGGCTGTGTTGTTGGCGGCAATGGTGGTTGGCGGTGGTGGTGGTGGTGGTGCACGGTGGGGGGTGTTGGTTGAGCTTAAAAAAATATTGTTTCATTTCCTTTTTGCCCATTGCTAGAAGAAGAAATGCCTAAGTGTTGAAGATTGTATGAAAATGCTTGATTTTTTGTATAAGGCAATGTGTATGTATATATCCTATATTATCTTTCCATGAATATGTTGAATGTTTGAAATAGATTTGCAAGGGATGAAATCTCTGTGTCTGTGTGTCTGTGTGTGTGTGTGTGATTGGAATTGAAGTTTAAGGATGAATCTTTTCTTTGCAATTTCTGAATGATGAAGATAATGGTGAATGTCTGTAGAAATTACTCAAAGACAGAGAGAGGGAAGAACGTTTGAAGAGGATATGGAGATGGAGAACCTTGGTGGCTGCTGGGTCTAATTGTTGTTGGAAGTGATAGACTGGGAATTATATATGTTATACAATTTTGGCATAGGGCTACACTAAGTAAAATGGTTGAATGGGAGACTACCACATTAGGCAAAGTATTTTGAATGCTTGGTTTAAATGTAATAAACTAAAATAAGAAATTAAGTAATGAAATTTTTAATAGAAGTTGGCTAATGACTAAAAGAAAATTTGTAAAATATTAATTAAGTTAACTTATTTGAATGGCTTATTAAATGGTAAATAATAAATAAATAAATAAATTCTTATTTAAGATAAATCTTTATTATTATGTATAATTAAATTAGTTAAAGAATCAAATTTAAAGAAATTGGTAGCGACGCGACTTAAAAATTTGAAATTATAAAATTTATGATTTTAAAGTTTTCGGTCGCTACAAAGAGGGTTTTGATGGTGGCAGCAACGATGCTAAAGCTCTGGGTTGATGAAAGGAGGGCTGTTTGTTGATGTCACCAATGTCAGAATCGTAGCCATTCTTGGATTTATCAATGACAGTGGTTTTTTAAAATTCACCAAACACCTATAAGTACCCTAAGGCTTAGTAATTGGAAGTTGGGCGGGTAATTGAAATTGAACAGTGAACTAAAATGAATTGAAATTAACTACAATAAAATAAGGTTTAGTAGACAAGCTTAATGACAAATAATAAGAACAAAATAGATCAATGACATGTACAAAATGGGGAGCACTAATAAGACTTAAGGATAATATACAAATTAAGAGAAAAAGATAATGACAAGAAAATATCTAGTACTCTAGGAGTATCCAATCTTGACCAATCAGTAACCCACACATAGATTCAAAGGTCTCAAAAATAAGGCCAAAAAATTCATGTATTAGTGAGTAAAGTCTATGTGTACTACGAATACACATACGGATTCCTTATTGATTAGAAGTACTAAGAGTTTTCGATACTCTAAAGTACTAGAAATTTTTTCCTATAATGGAGACTTGTATTTCATGTCTTATCGCACTTTGAATTTTAAAACATCTCTAATACAATTGTATAATCTTAGAGTGACCTTGAGAAGAGAGTTAAACACAAAAAATATACGAAATTTAATGTTGTCTCTCTTCCTTCTCTCCTTTGCTTTTTTTCTCTCTCCTTATTTTCTGTTTTTCTCTGTCAAAGACATTGTAAATAAAAGATGGAAAATTAAAAGAGAAAGAATTAAAAATTTGTACATGAGTTTATTTCTCTCCACTAGGTCACTTTCAGTTTTAGACTACATATTAGTCTTATCGCGAATTGACTTTATTATCGCGTCACGACCCACTAACTGCTCTTAAAGTGGAAGATAAGTTTGACCTTATTTGTTGCTAAGACAAGAATAAGAATCTTCATGATACCACTACAGCACCCACAGTAATAGCCTATTGGATCTTATCCCTTATTGCTTAGTATTCAAACTTGTTATTCATAAATGTACACAATTATTTATAATTCCCATTCAATAGGAAGGAGTTTTTGATGCCACAGCCGTTGCGACTGCAATCACATCCCATCAGTGTAAGTTGGACTATTATCGCTATTCCATGTTATCATTTTGGTAATTTTGGACCGTGAACTGGAAACTTTTTCCTAATTTGTTTATTTAATTTTAACATAGAGGAATCCGATCTTGAACTATTATCAGAATCTTTTTTTACTTTGATGATTTTTTTTTTTTGAAATATCGATGATTTTAGTTTACTTAAGCATTATTATTATTGCCGCCAGCATCTCTCTACAGTGGCAAAAAAAGAAATTGTATGTCACATTTCCATGTCATGTAAGGTTATACTAATTGCACACCCATGCGTTGCACGGAATAGAATAATTAGTAAAAAAACAATGCGTAGTAATTTGAAAAATGAAGTAATGAAATTTTTTAACTTCTATTCAAGGTGCAAAACAAAAAAAGAATTATACGTTTTCCTTTTTTGCTAATCTAAAATCTACCTTGTCTAAGTATTCGGTACTACCCATGTAGCACAAGGCTCTTCAAGTGCAGAACATTGTTGGGAAGAAACAACTGTACACGGAAAAAACTAAAGGGGAAAGAAGATTTAGTACATAGTGTTTAATGCGTAATCTAAAATTATTGATATAAGAAATTTGTAATTTGTATTTCGTTAATCAACCTCAAGGAACTATAGCTTTCTTCTTCCAAAATTTCAAAATTGTAGTGCCAAAATTATATATATAATGTAAATTATGATTATCATGATTATTGTTATTATTATTAAATAAAAGAATATATATGAATAGGATAGTGGTTTTGGCAAGAAAACTTGCTTACAGTCACTGTCCTACTTTAATATATATATATATATATATATAAAAGATAAGATAAGATGTCACTCTCTTGCCGTTTCTTTTGCTCAAATTCTCTTGTTTTCCTTCTCAAATTCTTCTTTGTCCCCATTATTCTTTCACCTGCAATTCATCTTATAGTCTGATTCGCTGCTCAAGCGAGATAGTTTTTAATTGATTTTATTTTATAGGTTTTCTCCCTTGGGCCTTGAAAAAGCGTTCATCGTCTGCGACTCCCAGTGTGTCAAACTACCTCTCACGATCTTTTTCTCCAATGATCCACCAAAATTGTAGAAATTGAAGCCCGAATCTAAGCAGCGACTATCCCAAATCATTCATGTATCCATTAAAATCCCAAGCACCTACCAGCCGACCTTGAACAATCTTCCCATTAATTATTGAAGTAGAAAGTAGACAGTAAGTCTCCAATCATTTGTCAATCTGAAAAGCAATGTGAATGAGGTAGGACTTTGTGTTGTTATTATTTTTTTTCAACCTATTGATTAACCACAACAAAAATAAGTGAGTGAAATTGATAGTTGGGAAGTACGTATTGCGTTTGAATATAGTTTACACTTTATAGAAGTGTTGATGCATTTTTTTGGTGTCGGATATGCTTTTTGTTATGATTTCTGTGTCTAAAAACAATCACAGGTGACCTCTCTCCTTAGGGAGAGTTCACGCACACATCCCTGCCCCGCTGATTCCTCCTATCCCCAATAAGGGCTATGTGTGCGTGACCTCTCTCTAAAGGGAGAGGTCACTTGTCTATAGAAGGGCCGCTCCTGCTCTTCTTCAACAAAATTTGGTAGGTAGATTTGAGGTTTATTTATGTACTTGAAGATACCATGTAGCTTTATAACCATTTTTGTTCTTTTAGTCTCAGCAATTTGATTGTCTAAATTAATACAAAATTTAAAGAATTGTGATCTTTAAATTGCTAAAGTCACTGGTTTTATATAAATATATATATATATATAAAATAAGGGGTGTGCGTTTGGGTTTCGGGCTCGGGTTTTGAAAGGCCAAAGAGCGGACCAATTATTTTTGGTTCGATCTAGTTTCTAGTTTGTAAACGGCAAGTTTGTTTGGTTTCGGTCCTGATCTGGGTTTGAGTGATTGTTCAGGTCTTTTCGAGTTTGTAATTTTTCAAACGTATAAATATAAGAAAGAAGCACACTTAGTATGTCCATCACAAATCAATGTTTATGTTCCAATATAAAAAAAAAATTACATATGTACATGAGAGTTTTTAGTAAGAAAATTAATGTTCTAAATTGTTATTGTTCTCTATCTCCAACTTATCTCTTTTCTCTATCTAATTATTATCACATAGATTGACTCAACCAGTTCATTTCATTTATCTTTAAATCTATATCATACAAGAGCGAATGCAAAACTAGTCAAACTACTACACAACAACTGTATTACGACTATCTAAGTAATTATCTTTTTTTTCCCTATTTTTATAGTGTTAAGGTTTATAATATGATTTATAAAACTAAACACATCATTTTTTTGAATTATGTTTCACGAATGTCTCTTATTTAAATTCTTTTACCTTTTTAGATCATGTATCAAAATATAAATTTAAAGATAGAGTAAAGTGTATAATATTAAGCTATATTTTTCAAACTTTTCGAAGTTTTTCGGGTTTTATATCAAAGTCTACGATCGGGCCATGACCGTTTAGGCTTTGGGTTTCAAGCCAAAACCCAATTTTTAATATTAAAGCCCTGTCCAAGACAAGTGGTTTCAATCTAGTCTCGATTCAGAGCTCATCAAGCTCAATCTTTTTGCACAGCCCTACTTTTAGACTACATATTACTCTTATCGCGAATTGACCGTAGTTAGTATCACATCACGACTAACCGCTCTTAAAAGTTGAAAATGAGTTTGACCTTATTTGTTGATAACATAAGAATAAGAAATTTTCATAATGCCACTACAGCACCCACAGTAATCGCCTAGGGATTATTCAGACTTGTTATTTTTAAATGGAGACAATTATGCTTATCGGGTTTCCCTCTATTTGAACAATTATTCTGCAAACATCGTCTCGGAGTACCGTAGGCTCGGCGCTGCCACTGCTTCTTCTTGCAATCTAAGCCCACAACTCCTGCGACAGGTTGAAATCTGTTCGTTTTCTTTTTCCCAGTTTCTTATCTATTTCGGTCTTTATTCTTGGGATCCACGTATCTTTCAGCTTTTTTCATGTTCCGTGATGGATTCTTGTTCATCATTTGCATTCTTTTTTATTTTGAAATTCAGCTAGACATGTGGGTTTTGGGTTTGATTTGAGAATCAACAAATTTTCAGTTTTCTGTTCTTCAATGGCATTATTGTTTTCAGTATTGGTTTCAGAGTTTCTATACTATAGACTTCAACGAAAATTTTAGAACTATTTATCAAATTTGAGTTTTTTCCCCTTCTCCCTTAATATGTTTAGGCTTATGAATGATGACGGACTTGTTAAGTTAAAATTACTTGTTTGTTTGTCAGGAGTAGTAATTGTAGTTTGTGCTGATCTACAGAAGTCAAAGGTGAAAGTTAAAAATTTAGACCGAAGTAATTTGTTGTTAAATGACTTATTTTTATTATCGAAGAGTGGACATTTGATAGTTTATTTCACTGAAGCTACTAATCCATCAAGAAGGTTAACGGATGAAATATTGATGCAAAGCATAGTTAGCTTCTTTTCCCTTTTCACATAAATTTAAGTTCTTGGTAGTATAAATTGATTGGTTGGGCCACATGTACTCATTTTCAATGTTGAATAGTGATGAATTTTTTGCATTTAACCTTTCTTCCCATTTATTACTCTACTTTGATGTCTTGAATCTGTAAGCTAAAACCTTCGGTTTACTTAACTTGTGAGTCTACATAAAAAAATGTTCATGTGGACTTTTGTCTCTGTTTTCATTCTCATGAAAAAGGAAAGAAAGGAAGAAAGAATTCTAGGATGCTCAGGAAAAATGGTGGACCTGATAAATTAAATTCAATGCGGGAAGGAAATAGGCTTCTTGAGTTTTGCTAGGAAAACCAGAGCCTGGTTCCTTTATGAAATGAAATTCATGATGTGGTGGTTTCTCATGCTAATGCCTAGCAATGAGAGTAGCTGTTCTTCATTGGTTGCCATATATGGTTTATGATTCATAAACTTCTTTTCTTCATAAAAATTTTGCTTCACCCTCACCCTTATTCTTGCTTCCTTACCTTCCCCTTAAGCCGGCAATCCTAGATGATAATATCATTAACGGGTATATGTAGTAGCCCTAGATTTGGGACAAAAAGCTCCAATCCACTAGTAATTTTCCACTTTTAAGCATTTTATTGGATCACAACGGATTCTCTAGCTGTTTAGAATAACATAAGAGGGGGGAAAATGGAAAAAAAATCATATTATGATAGTGAACTAAAATTAGAGAGGAAGTTATATCATCTCATAAGAGAATATTTGTCATGCCTGATCATAATTTTTCCCATTACACATGTTATAAATATACTGAAAAAGACAAGGAAATTAAGCACAGGTTATTTTGAGAGACTGCTGATGGCATATTCATGGGGCTTCAATCCCTTTAATTTTAAGGATCATATGCATTCAGCAGGAAGATAAATCTATGTCCATTCTGCTCAAGTGACTCCAAACTACAGAGTTCATCTTGGATATTTACTGTCAAAACAATTGAAGATATTGCCACGGCAAATGGAAGAATGGAAAAGAAGTAATTTGATTAATTAAGTTCTTCCAAGTGAAAAGCAAGTGGCATTTTTGTAAAATAGTTACTTTTATCGATCTCAATTGGAAGGGTGACATCTGAGTCCTATATTCTTTCCCCTCTTGAGAATTCCTGTCATACTCATATTACTATGACCATTTTGGTCACTAATAGGAGAAAGGGGAACCTGTCATCATAATTTAATGGTTATGACAATTAAGAATAATGGGCATGTACCATCCTATTTCCACTTATCATGTTCTCAGTTGTAGTAGAATCCAAATTCTGATTTATTGTTGTTATTTTCAAACCAACGACAGTAAGAAAAGCAAGGCTTGAACCTGCATCATGGCTAACAGCATAACAGAAGGCATGATAGGAGAAACTTCTAGTTGAACAGGGTGAAACTGCTGAGCTAGCCACAATGTTACAAGGACAACATATTGTTAAGCCCCCTGTCGATCCTCCAATAAGCAAAGAAAATATTCTTCACATGCTATTAGTGAACAGATCGGAATTTAATTCATTTTTCATAAACATTCCAAAGCGTTCTCATTATCAAAGAATTTAATAAAAGAAATACTTAGATGGCAAGTCAAGAGAAACCCAATAGACACCCGAAATGTAAGGAATCTTGATGATAGGGATTTTACACTTGAACCAAGGAACTTCCAGCTAGAGCTAAATAGGGAAAGCCAGATAACGAACTTATCCACTCAGGACGTATGGTTAAAGGTACAGCTAGAATACTCCGTGTCTTGAGGATAGGTAATCTACCAAACATGGGATTCAGTTTACACTTTTCACAATCATATGAAAGCTCTGCTTGCAACAACCCTGCCGAATGGACAGATAACTGGATATGAAAGTTATATAAACAGATAGTGAAGCATGCAGCACAATGAGCCTTTCTTCAGGTAAACCAACACAGTTGGAGCACTTGGATGACTTATACCAAAAATTAGTTGCTCTGCCACTACAACCATGAGCCCCAAATAGTACTGCTTTAGGCGAGTCGGGTATCTGCCATATAAAATCAGTCCCATTCCTGTACTCCACAGTGGGATCTAATCGGACCACAGAATCAAAAATGTCCCATTTTTGGTTTAGAATCTCAGATCTGAAACCGGACTCATTTACATTTTTTCTTAATAATGCCAATGCCAATTCATAAACCATTTCATTTCATTTATCTTCAAATCTATGTCATACAAGAGTGAATACAAAACGAGTCAAATCACTACACAGCAACTGTACTACGACTATCCAAGTAACTATCTTTTTTTCCCTTATTTTTTTTAATAATACTAAACACATTATTCTCTTTGAATTATGCTTCATGAATGTCTCCTACTTAAATTCTTTCACCTTTTTTGACCATGTATCAAAACATAGATTTGAAGATAGAGTAAACTGCAAAATATTAAGTCATATTTTTTGGGGCTTTTCAAGTTTTTTGGGGCTTTATGTCAAAGCCCAGGGCCAGACCATAACCGTTTGGGCGTGGGGTCTCAAGCCAAAACCCGATTTTTTAACGCTACAGCCCGGAGTAGGACCAGCGGCTTCAGTCCGGTCTCGGTTCGGGCCTATCTGGCTCGGTCTTCGTGCACAGCCCTTGTATATATTCAATGAGCAGAATTTCCCTACTCCTAGAAAGAAAAAGGGTAGGTTAGAATTTGACGTGTCTTGCAATGTCCATATTTGCGATGGAATTTGATGTGTCATCATCTTACATTTGGTTTCTACCATGTAACTTTGTATTGTAGCTAAGAAATCAAATCCTACGGTTGATTTCACCACGGGAAAGCGGTATACTACTATTTATTTATATTTATCTTTGAAGTGCACACATCCGTTGCAAAGAGAGTTCATTAGTCACGATATCTGTACTGCTTCTGACGTTTCATTCGGCTTTCAAAAGTGAACTGAATCTGAATCCCAATTCTATAGAAATACAATCAAGCAATGGCAGCGAATTCCAGGGATGCAGTCGATGGACTGAAATTGGAACAGAGGCATGGGAAATCCAGAGTTAGAGTTGGCAGGGTTTGGAAAGATCAAAACGGAAGGCATCATTTTGTGGAGTGGAATGTTAGCATCAGCCTCCTATCTGATTGCCTCCCGGCATATGTCAATGGCGATAACTCTGATATTGTCGCCACTGATACTATGAAAAACACGGTATCAAATTCATCTCCAGTTCATTTTTTTCCTAAACTTGTATTTTTCTATGTTCGTGTATATATTTGTATTATCATCTGTCGCAGTTACTTTCAGAATTTACGTTTTGGAAAAAAAGGGAAAAAGAAAAAGAGAAAAGCTATCTTTGTGATAAAACAGAGCTAATTTAACAAAATTATGTTCGACAAAGTAAATACGTAACTAACATAAGATCTAGTCACTTTTAAGCAAAACCGAAAGGGGCACATCTTTTTACCTTCTCAAGAAAGTGCTGCTTAATGTAGTAGAACATTCATTCCTGTATGGATGAATAGGTTTGAGCATTTACAAATTGGCTTGGGAGCTGTATTTTAATTTTCCTAGATCGACTTTGTTCTTGTATTCGGATAATTGGGTTTTGATGGACATAAAATTTGGATATATTTGAATTCAGCTGCTATTTTCTTGTTATTTGGACTCCAACTGTAAAATCCCTATATGTTAGCCTCCAATATTTGCAACTCTTTTAATGATGATGGTCGATATGATGCTCCAGTTATATCAGTCGGCTATTGTTTATTTGATACTATAATTGGCTCTGACACAGGTATATGTTAAAGCTAAAGAATGTCAAGAACAAGTCCCACCTGAAGACTTTGCTATTATACTTGGCAAGCACTTCACCTCCTATCGGCAGGTGATAGTAGATTTGCTGACAATGTTGAAATGTTACTTTGCATGGTTGTGCTGTATTGTCAGCTGAAAAATCAAGGGTGGTTTATTTGTATCTTTAATCTTTTCAGTTTGAATTGATATATATTAGGCAGGAAAACATGTAACTTTATAATTATAGAGTTAAAACTAAACATGGAATTTCAAAAAGAATATTAGATCCCTATATTTCAAACTGTCATATGCTATGTTAGCATAATTGTGGATTCTATACTTGTGACTGCAAAATGTGCACTGTTTGGACCTTGACAAGACAGTATCTGATTGATAGCTGTTTATGTAGGCTGCTAGTTGGAATCCTTACAATTTCATTCTGTAATCCGGAAACTTCTATATATATCTTGTGTGGTTACTGTTGTGATGGAAATATGGTAGGTGCCAACCGTAATTATGACGCAAAAGAAAATGGAGCAGCTTGTTTGTATGGCTTTCTGTTAATTCGATATGATATTTGATGGATGAAAGTAAAGTATAAATATCATTGTTGTACTTGCCTTTTAACCTCATAAATTTTTGTATTTGTACTGTTAAAAGAATACCTAAAACCTTTAGATTCAGTTGTAACATACAATTCACGACAAACGTCAGTGTTATCAGAATGTTTTAATCTATCTTCTGGGTTGTAGGTCACAGCTGCAATCATCAAGATAGTAGAAAAACCATGGGAGCGCGTACATGTAGATGGTCAGCCACACAAACATGGTCAGTTTTTGATCTCTGAAGAACTTTTATGAACCCTTGTTTCTTGAAGTCAATCTGTCTGTCTGCATACAATTTTAACTGCCTTTCCCTCTGCATACAATTTTAACTGCCTTTCTAAACCTTGATACTTCTCATATTCCTTTCCTCCCCCACGCCCCAAAAAAAAAAAAAAAAAGAACTCCGATACTAGTTAATATTGGATCCTTCCTCCCCCCCCCCCCCCCAAAAAAACCAACCCCCCCTTTTCTTTTTTCCAATTATGACTAAGATTGCTGGGGGGGGGTGGTAATATTTTCCAATTTTCTTTTGGCGGTTGTTTCTCTTATATGTTGTTAGCTGGGTACGCGGAGAAAGTTATCAATCTCTAAATTATAACAACCATTTTTTTTATGTATCCTCTAAAGGTTTCAAGCTTGGATCTGAGAAGCACAAAACTGAAATCACTGTAAAAAAGTCGGGTGCTGTGAACGTGGTTTCTGGTGTTGAAGGCTTGGCATTGTTGAAGACAACCCAAGTAAGCTAGTCCTAAACAACAATTGTCTCACTTTGATCTCTCATTCATACACTTTTGCTTGAGTTATATGTCTTGTTTGCCTGAGGAAGTTCTACTGCACCAACTGATATTCCTTAGAGCTAGAGATCGGACCATCAATAAACAGAAATACAATTCTTATTGACATTTTCATGAGCTTTAGGGTGATAGCATTAATATGTCCAGAAGACTTTTTTGGTGTCTCATGGTAGATTTTACTGTATGACAGTCAGGTTTTGAAGGATTTATCAGGGACAAGTACACATTATTACCGGAAACACGAGAAAGGATGCTGTGCTCTTCCGATCTGTCACTGCATCGTGGAGGTTGGTCGTGTTTTTGCTAACAACTACAAAATTGAATTAAGAAATTCATGAATTTAATCTCCTTTTTCAATTAAAGTGAATAGACATTGCTGCTTGAAGTTTAGTCATGTTTCATGCAAGGTTGGTTCCTGAGGCAGGTACTCTTTTGAGACACTCTCAAGTATCCCTGCAAAACGCTTATACTTCTTGGAGAGATATGTAGATGCTAAAATGGTTTGGTGGAGACTTTTTTTGGTCCGCCTATAGAGGGAGTTTACAGCCCTTCTGTTCAGAGTACCCTCTATTACATGGCAAAAGCCGTCCTTAGCAAGTAATTGCTTCTCTTTCTTGTACCTAAAAATGGATGCACCTTATTGCCACTACCCATGCCCCCTTAAAATGTGAAGAGCTCCCTTTGATGTATGAAATGGTTTACTTGAGTCAGGTTTCAATTTACTCTATTGAGACTTCTATTTTGTGCTATAGGTTCCCTGATATATCATCTGTTAAGTTACAAATGCCAAATATTCACTTTCTACCGGTCAATTTATCAAGCAAAGTCAATCCTAATATGGTTAAGGTAGGAGCCAATTCGTTTTGTATCTCGACTCCTTATATTTACATATTTTTAGATATTTTTGTAGCTAATGCCCTTTCTCATTTCCTTGATAACTGTTGGGTGTTGCAGTTTGAAGATGATGTATATTTACCAACAGATGAACCGCATGGATCAATTGAAGCCAGTTTAAGCCGTATACAGTCAAAGATGTGAAGTTTGCTAAATGGCCAGAAGGTTTATTTTGGGCTATCTTTTTTCATTGGTTTCTCAATAAATAGTCTGTAAACTTTCTGTGTGTGGCTGATCTTTTTAAGCTGTTTTTCTATAGCTCTTGTCATCAGTTTCTCAATAAACAGTCCGAAACGTTTGGGTTGCATGTGTTTGTGTAATTTTAAACAAGCAGCCTTGTAAATTTGATGATTATCAACTAGTATTATAAGCAACTTATATTTATCCAAAATTCATGAAGTAATTTTTATTCGTTTTTCAAATGTGAGTTAAAAATTTAGACAATTCATGAAGTAATTTTTATTCGTTTTTCAAATGTGAAAGTTAAAAATTTAGACCCAAATTATTTGTTGTTAAATGACTTATTTTTATTATCGAAGAGTAGACATTTGATAGTTTATTTCACTGAAGCTACTTATTATCAAGAAGGTTAACGGATGAAATATTGATGCAAAGCATAGTTAGCTTCTTTTTCATTTTCACATAAGTTTAAGTTCTTGGTAGTATACGTTGATTGGTTGGGCCACGTGTACTCATTTTCAATGTTGAATAGTGATGAATTTTTTGTATTTAACCTTTGGGTTAATTCACATATCGTCCCCAACCTTTGAGGTTAGTATTGGTTGGATTCTTAACCTTTTTTTTCAATGCACAGGGTCTTCAACATTTCATTAAGTTGCACAAAAGGTCCATTTAACGGTTTTCGGCTACTTTTTCGTTAAATCTTTAACCAAATTACCACTACACTCTTATTTTTTTAAATAAAAAACAAAAGCTTTTAAAATATAAACAAATAATACAAAAATTAAAAAAAAAAAAAACAAAACAAAACAAAACGGCAGCCAACTAGGGAGGAGACCCCCTGCTATAAGCTGCCGTTTAAGGCAGCTTACAGAGGGGGTCTCCCCTTCCTTTTTTTTTTTTTGTTTTATTTTTTTTAATTTTTGTATTATTTGTTTATATTTTAAAAGCTTTTGTTTTTTTATTTAAAAAAGATAAGGGTGTAATGGTAATTTGGTTGAAAATTTAACAGGAAAGTCGACGGAAACCATTAAAAGGACCTTCTGTGCAACTTAATGAAAAGTTGTGAACCGAACGCGTTGAAAAGAAAGGTTAGGAACCCAGCCAATATTAACTCCAAAGGTTATGGACGATACGTGAAATTAAACCCTTAACCTTTCTTCCCATTTATTACTCTACTTTGATGTCTTGAATCTGTAAGCGAAAACCTTCTGTTTACTTAAGTTTTGAGTCTACAAAAAAAAAAATTGTTCATGTGGGCTTTTGTCTCTGTTTTCATTCTCATGAAAAAAGACAAGAAAGAAAGAAAGAATTCTAGAATGCTTGGGAAAAATGGTGGACCTGATAAATTAAATTCAATGCTGGAAGGAAATAGGATTCTTGAGTTTTGCCAGGAAAACCAGAGCCTGGTTCCTTTATGAAATGAGATTCATTTCATGATGTGGTGGTTTCTCATGCTAATGCCTAGCAATGAGGGTAGCTGTTCTTCATTGGTTGCCATATGTGGTTTATGATTCATAAACTTCTTTTCTTAGATCGGAAGAGCGTCGTCACCCCCACCCTTATTCTTGCTTCCTTACCTCCCCCTTAAGCTGGCAATCCTAGATGATAATGTCATTAACGGGTATATGTAGTAGCCATAGATTTGGGACAAAAAGCTCCACTCCACTAGTAATTTTCCACTTTTAAGCATTTTATTGGATCACAACGGATTCTCTAGCAGTTTAGAATAACATAAGAGAAAAAGAAAAAATCTTATTCTGATAGTGAACTAAAATCAGAGAGGAAGTTATATCGTCTCACAAGAGAGTATTTGTCATGCCTGATCATAATTTGTCCCATTACACATGTTATAGATGTACTAAAAAAGACAAGGAAATTAAGCAGAGGTTATTTTGAAAAAGACAAGGAAATTAAGCAGAGGTTATTTTGAAGACTGCTTATGGCATATTCATGGTGCTTCAATCCCTTTAATTTTAAGGATCATACGCATTCTAGTTGATCACTAATAGGAGAAAGGGGAACCTGTCATCATAATTTAACGGTTACGACAAATAGGAAGCAGGAATAGGGGGCATGTACTATCCTATTTCCTCTTATCATCATTAATAAGGGTTGAACCTACATCCACGGCTAACAGCATAACAGAAGGCATGAGAGGAGAAACTTCTACTTGAAGAGGGTGAGACTGCAGAGCTAGCCACAATGTTACAAGGACAACATATTGTTAAGCCCCTGTAGATCATCCAATAAGCAAAGAAAATATTCTTCACATGCTATTAGTGAACAGGCTTCAGATATTTAATTCATTTTTCATAAACATTACAAAGCGTTCTCCTTGTCAAAGAATTTAGTAAAAGAAATACTTAGACAGCAAGTCAAAAGAAACCCAATAGACAACAGAAATGTAAGGAACCTTGATGATAGAGATTTTACACTTGAACCAAGGAATTTCCAGCTACAGCTAAATAGGGAAAAACCCAGATAATGAATTCATCCACTCAGGACATACAGCTAAAGGTACAGCTAGAATACTCCGTGTCTCGAGGATAGGTAAGCATACCAAACATGGAGTTCAGTTTACACCTTTCACAATCATATGAAACCTCTGCTTGCAACAACTCTCCCGAATGGGCAGATAACTAGATATGAAAGTTGTATAAACTGATAGTCAAACTTGAAAGCATTCCACAAAGTCAGCTTTAGTACATCATCTTCTGGTTTTGCAATTGTTCCAACTGTAACGGTGTTGATGACATTCTCCCAGGCTGGAAAAAAGGAGAATGTGATGATGCCAAGGATGATTCAATTCATATGAGATTCAAACCACTCAAAAATTTGCTTAGACTGCAATCTAGTCATTTCATGATAAGCATATGCAAGATTCATTTCCTCCTGAATGTGATTAACCAATGATTTATCTGGAAGGTGAATGTTTCTCTCCTCCAGAACTGTTCTCCATGGAATTTTACGCCCATCATCTCTCATATAACCATTTTTGTCAATAAACCCCTTCTCTTGAAACAAATTAAACAACTCTGTCGAGAGGGTTAGATTAAGACCTGGAATTCTGTTAGCAAACATATCAGGTGTCAAAGGGAACTCCGTGCATTTAATTTCTGCAGTATCAATGCCTTTCTCTCTCAGAACTACTAAGTATCTCTCTATTCTCTGCCTCCTGGTTTCATCTTTGGGCATGTGTACGAAAAGTGTAGGTGGGTAATTCTTTTTGATAACCATATTACCCAACACTCCTTCAGCAATCATTAGAGTAATACTTCTGAATCTCACATCCATGGCAAGAGCAGAGACAAAGTATCCCCCAGAGGAAGCACCCAATGCAAAAAGAGGGAGCTTTTCAAGATTTTGATCCTCGAGCCAACTCTTGATTATGCCTTTAACAATCCATCTTTCTTCCCCGAGTGACCAGCATCTTCCAGCACTTGATATGGCAAGGACTGCAAATTTCCTAGCCAAAGCATGCAGCACAATGAGCCTCTCTTCGGGTAAACCAACACAGCTGGAGCACTTGGGTGACTTATCCCAAAAATTGGCTGCTCTACCACTACAACCATGAGCCAGGAATAATACCGCTTTAGGCGAGTCAGGTATCTGCCATATAAAATCAGTCCCATTCCTGTACTCCACAGTGGGATCCAATCGGACCACAGAATCAAAAATATCCCATTTTTGGTTTAGAATCTCAGATCTGAAACTGGACTCATGTACATTGTTTCTAAATAAGCCAATGCTACCAATATCAGAAACAGCAGTGCAACCAAAACTGGTAGTCCAGAATTTAGTGCACCGCTAGACTGCTTTAATAATCTGTTCCCGCGTCTAAACATGGCTGAAAACATAAAACGCAACATAGTCAATTAGTCATTTTCTCCCGTCAAAACTTTGCAACGTAAGAAGAAAGAATAGAAAAACCCCCGAGAAAATGCAAAAATGCTGGCTAGAGTAATCAGAGTATAATCTTTACTTGTGGAGAAATGAAATCCACATTCAACCTTGTAAAAGAGAACTTGCTTCACAGGTTAAAGGGTTTGAAGCCATTAAATTCAAACTACAGTTCCCTAATTAAATTCCACAAATTAAGCTAATCACCTTCATTACAACTACTTTCATATGTAAGATGAAACAGAAAAAAACGAAATGATTAAATAATAAATTACTAGTAAATGTTTTTGCAAAAATTTCATCCAGGCTGTAATAATTGACGGATCAAAAGTATCATCGATGATCAAAACCATTATCAATGCGCAAATAGCAAATTCAGTACCTTGTATCATTTACTACTACAGAATATAAGTCGAAAATACCCGAGTTGATCCAGATCAAACAGTTTTCCGAGGTTTTAATCTGGTTTTGTTATTGTGGGAATGTCAGCTTCGACCAGGGAACTACGATGACCGCTGGGACGCGAGTAAGAAGATGCTCCTTTTTTTTCTTTTTTTTTTTTTTTGGGGAGTCCTTCAAGAGAGTCACTCCCCCTAGGGAGGGCGACTCTCTTCATTCAGGGGTTTAATAAAGCGAGTAAGGAACGTTTATTTCATTTTGTTGAAGCACTTGTTTGGAATATTTTATTTTTTCTATTTATAAATTTACCGATTATAATTTAACTATTGATTTGATAAATACTTAATAATCGCCACACATTTTAAACTTCAATTAAATCTCCACTACTCATTTTTACTCATTATAAATTCTCTTTATAAATTGACTTTATAAATGTAATCAAAAGAGTTCTAATTTTTTTACCCTTTGGTGAGGAGTATTCACCATATCTCTTACTACTTAGTGTTCTAAAAAAGTATAAGGAGCTAAGAGCATTGGTCCAAAGTTTCAAATATTATAAGTTTAAGCACACATAAACGGCATATAGGCGTTAAAAAGCTATGTTTCCCTTTTTTATTTTTAGAATCAATATAAAATTATTAGCTAATTGAAATTAATGTATACCACTTATGCAGAAAGACATAAATTGTAAATATATCAATTTAATAAATAATATTTACTTAATTTTCACAATACAATGTTTGTATTTTTCTCACATAAGTAATCATTTACTTTTCTTTTTATGAAAATAACCCATTATTTTCACTGTAGGTCCTCAACTTTTCAATTTTGTATCGATTTTATCCTCATTCTTTTTTTAGGCCTATTAAGTTTTCAACCTTTTATTTATTATTGTATTACATCCTCAACATTATCTTTTGTCCCCAACTTATCAATTTTCACTATTAACCCCTATCAAAATGACCATTATATCCTTGATACTTTATTTTCACTATAGGTCATCAACCCTTCAATTTCTATATAATTTTGTCCTTATTATTTTTTGAGCGATTATAAGCCCAATATTTTATTTTTTATCGTGTTATATCCCCCATAAAAAATTAGAATTAGTGCATTAGAGTTTGCTTTCATTTTTGTAAATTGAAAATAATTTTTTTTGTAGATCCACATTGATCTGTATTCACTACATGATATATGATCATGATTTGTGGCATTGACTCTCAGATCAGAAATTTTTTTTACTCGAATTAGGTATTCATTAAGTCTGGTGCAGATCGGATTTTTTTATTATCACTACACTCTAGAATATGTGGAGTTTTTATTTTATATTGTTCTTTATTTTTTATTTTTATTTAAATAATGAAAGGTTTAATTGTAATTTTAATTAGAATTAACATTAGTAATTGAAAGATTGATGGCATAAATGTCCTATCCACCAGTAACACTTTTCATACTAATATTTTAATTTTTACTGTTAATATCTTTTAAAAGTTTCATTATATCATTAATTATTTAAATAAAACATAAAGAACAACATAAAATAAAAAAATTCACACACTCTAACCAACTCTAACACAACTGAATAAAAATTTTAATAGATATTAATAGTAAGAATTAAAATATTAGTATGTAAAGTAGTAATAGAGATATAACATGACAAAAAATAAAAGATTGGGCTTCTACGTGCTCAAAAAATAATATGACAAAATTATATAGAAATTAAAAGGTTGAAGACCTATAGTGGAAATAAAAAATCGAGAGCATAATAGTCATTTTAATAGGGATTAATGGTGAAAATTGAATGGTTGGGGACATAACGTAACGTTGGGGACATAATATGATAATAAATGAAAAGTTTGAGACTTAGCATGCCTAAAAAAGAATGGAGACAAAATTGATATAAAATTAAAAGAGTAAGGACCTACAGTGAAAACAACCCTATATTTTGATTCTCTTCTTTATTTCTCATATGGTGAATTACACTCTCCAGATACTTTAAAAATTTATATTGACCTTTTAATTTGAGATTAACTTTATTGGATCTCAAATAGTAAAAATAAAAGTAAAAGAGAAAAAAAGAAAAAATTAAAAAAGGCGGCTTTGTTCATGCCTAGCCTCTCTTTTCACGCCTGAGCCCGCTTAATCGCACTTAATCTTGATTAATTAGTCAACAGTTTGAGTTGACTCACTTTTTTCACCCTTTTTATCGAAGTGACATGTTTTTACCCGTGCTTCGCACCTAGGCGACACCTAAACCACGCCTAATCAGCTCACTTTTTAGAACACTACCTACCATTGTGGATTGGTTATGTCAATTGTGGGAACAAATTTTGATACTACTGAGTACCATACTTTGCATATAAAATTAAGAACTGATGTGTGAATTTATAAAATATAATTTATTGTTAAACTCTAACTTTTGAACACACAAGTATTGTATCTTCTATGCGTACTAATTATCCCCCCCCTCAAATGTGTACTCAACTACTCAAGAATTTTATTTTGCATACATGTATGCATGATATTATATTTGGGGTGTATATGTGTCAAACATTTAAACTACAAACACCCCACAATTATAATTTAGATGTATGCCATGTGTCACACGCGTGTATAATAATATATATGTGTGGACAAAATAAAATTATTGCTCAACTGCTTGAGTGTTATCTTATAATAATATTGGTTCATGTTAGAAGCAAAATCTGCAGCCGAGAATTCTTTTTGACTTTGTAAATTTGTCAATTTTGTAGTATTCAGATTTGTTTATTGTTATAGTCATATATTTTACAAATTTTTGTTAAGTAGTGTGATCGAACAATACCTCGTTCTAAACCCTAAGTGGTTTCTCTTAAATCTATTATTATATCCATCCCACAAAGATAGTTTGGTATGTAATTTTACGTAGATTAAAAAATAATAGTTAATGTAGTTAAAACATTAAATTTTATTTTAGTTTTCCACATATATTCTTATGTCTCATTAATTATTTAAAAGACTTTAATTAGGAGCACATATATTCCACATATATTCTTATAACAATAATTAATTAGGAGCACATATGAAAATAAAATTTAAATACATATTCAGTCTAGTAACTGAATTATCTTTTTGGGATGGCTGAAAAAATGAATACTAGACTATTTTTCTTAGACAAAGGTAGTCTGTAGTCTGAATTGGAGAGCAAATATCATTTTGAAGTTTTACATTTGCTATTCATTTTAAGGCATAATTGTTGGAAGTTTGAAAAGATATATGATCTAACTTTACCTATTAGTTCTACTTCTAAAGTAGAAAAACAAAAGATAAATTGCACAAATGAATCTAACCTTTGCATTTATTTGCACTTAAACCGTAGTGTAAATAACAAACTGCTGAATTAAAGACGGCGATATTTTGTGGACAAAATACTATATCCAATGGCATTGGTAGGCTACTTAAACCATAGTCGTCCTTTTTTTAAAGACGTTACAAAGAGATTGTAGGTAGAGGAATCAAACTGTCAACCACACTATAATATGTCGTTCTTAAAATGAAATCTGGTATTTATGACAAAATCCTAGCTATAGTGTACAAGAACTTAGTTACCATGAGCTGTTTTCTCCTCAATTAACCTTGAATTTTGCTTCATCTTCTCCAAAATCGTGTCTTTCACAAAACTAGTTGTAAACAACGTGCGTTGCATGTTGTTTTGAGATTTTCAATTTTATCTAAATATATATTTAATAAAACATTGAAAGCATAAGGTGTGATGAACAAAATAAAATTAGATCTAAGGAATATGCACAAAAATATAATTGATTAATAAATTTTTTTATTAGGTTATAATAATCGTAGTTAGATAAAATATGTATGACTTCCATTTAATTCGAATTCACTATTAATTTGTATTAGCTTATATGTTAGAATGTTTTATAAGAATCATATGACAAGAATAAAATAGATTAACAAAAGTTACATAATAATAATAATAATAATAACAACAACAACAACAACACCTCATTACAACCATGTATGATGAACATCCGCTTCTCTCTCTCTCTATATATATATATATATATATAATAATAAATAGAATTAAGTTTCAAGTTATCAAAATTGATTGCATCATATTAAATAACCAATTAATATCAGTGTTCTAGAAAGCGTGAGGCATGAATAAGCGTCAAGGTCAAGCATTAAGTTTAAGCGCGCTTAAGCATAACAATGCGCGATAAAAGCATAACCAATGCGTGATAAAGCGTAAAGCGTGACAAAGCGTGGAGCCCAAGCTTCAAGCCTAGGAGCCGCCTAAGCGTCGCCTAGGCGACCTTTTTAGAACAGACATTAATATACATATAAACTTACATATAATAAAACATTAATGATAACTAATAACTAATGGCATTTTTGAAAATTGAAGAAAATGGTAGGAATAGAAGTGAAAAATGAATATTTTACACTCATCTTTCTTTTTATATAGTAGTAATTATTATATAACATGTGGAAACCCAACAAACCAATTAAGAATGATGCAAAATAACTCACAGACTTGAAAGTCACTAACGGTAACAATCAAGAATCAAGGAGTATAGAGTCATACCGTTCTTAAAACGGCCAAAATCGCATAACAATAGAGATGAGTAAGGTCAATCCATGAAACTCAATCCATGAAAGTTTCAGTTATCGCCTCTTCTTTAACCATGGTGTTTTAACTTTGTTCAAGAAATTCAAAAATGCAAGTTTGTGTAACTGTGTATTATTGCTGTAAAGTTCGGTTGAGGGATTCGAATTTAACGTCACATGGGATCACTAGCACCAAATACCCTAAAGGCTTAGGGACCTTTAATACCTAAAATCGCACCTTGGAACCTAAATGTGAAAACGACCAACATTTAGGGACTAAATTCGACCATTGGCCAATAGGGATGCATTATAGTTACAACTTGCAAAAGTACGCGGTTCTGATCGTCGGAACTGCAACAAAATAGAAGAAAAGAATCCGGCGCCGTGTAATTCCTATATATAGGCTACAAAATTCCTCTAAGCGTTCCAGCATCGTCCATCTCTTATCTTTCTTTGCCATATGGTTAGTTCTCATTCATTATCTGTGTAACTGCATTAATTCCTTCTTTTTGTCTTTTGAAATTCATATGACCCCTAAACACCCAAAATTTACGCATGTGTGTGTGTATGTATATCAAAAGTCAAAACCCACAAACGAATACAAATGGGAGTTCGATTTTTTTTTACCCTCATATGATGATTCAAGATTGAATGTTTTTTATGAATTGGATCCCGCCTGCCTCGATTGATATCTCTAAACAAAAGTATTGTGCGTTTGTATAATATTTATCCACTGCCCATGTGGAAATACCGCAAAAAATCGAATCTTTTTTCCACTGGCATTGGTAAAAATTTTAGGTATATTGAAGAAGAGGTAGATTTTTTCGCTAGAGGGTAGGTAGTCTCGTTTTAAAACGTAGGATTTTTTTACGGCCACAGGAAGTCTATACTTTTCGCTGGTTCTTTTAGCATTCTGTTACCATTTGATCTAATGCCTATCAAATTATAATATTGTGCAGTGTACAAATGTGGACACTTCCAGTAGGAAACTGGACTTTTATTTTCTCTGGTTTTTAGGTTTTGGGATAAGATATGGACTTGTTTGTAGTTGATGTATGCTTGTAAATTCTATGTGGATACTGGACAAGTATTTTCTTAGCCATGAATGTTTTTGTTTTTCCAATTTCCTTTTTATGCTGGTTTCTTTCTAACTCCTTATATGGATGCTCTTTCAGATCTCATTACAAAATGGCAAAACATAAACCGCAGAATATATTGATTACGGGAGCTGCGGGTTTCATAGCATCCCATGTTGCAAACAGGCTAACTCGAAATTACTCCAGTTATAGAATTATTGTTCTTGACAAACTGGACTACTGTTCAAATTTGAAAAACCTTGATGCCTCCCGATCATCCCCAAATTTCAAATTTATAAAGGGAGATATTTGCAGTGCTGACCTTGTCAACTATATACTTGTGACAGAGTCCATTGACACGATTATGCATTTTGCAGCACAAACTCATGTAGATAACTCATTTGGAAACAGCTTTGAGTTTATTAGGAACAATGTCTATGGGACTTACATCCTTCTTGAAGCTTGCAAAGTTGTTGGAAACATTAAGAGATTTATTCATGTCAGTACTGACGAGGTTTATGGTGAAACAGAAGAGAATGCTGTTGTAGGAAACAGTGAAGATTCGGAGCTTCTCCCAACAAATCCCTATTCTGCATCCAAAGCTGGGGCTGAAATGCTTGTCTTGGCTTATGGAAGATCCTATGGTCTGCCTGTGATTATCACAAGAGGCAACAATGTTTATGGGCCCCATCAATTTCCTGAAAAGTTGATTCCGAAATTTATTTTATTAGCCATGAAAGGGAAGCACCTTCCAGTTCATGGCGTTGGGTCAAATATTAGAAGCTTCCTCTATTGTGAAGACGTTGCAGAGGCTTTTGAGATCATACTCCACAGGGGTGAAGTAGGTCATGTTTACAATATTGGGACAGACGAGGAGAGGAGAGTTATTGATGTTGCAAGGGATATTTGCCAGTTATTTTCTTTGGATCCAAAGGTGATGATAAAGTGTGTTGAGAACAGGCCCTTTAATGACCGAAGATATTTCTTGGATACTAGAAAGCTGAAAACTTTAGGATGGTCAGAGCGTACTTCATGGCATGATGGTCTAAGGATAACTGCCGAGTGGTATATGAGTAATCTTTACTGGTGGGGAGATGTTTCTGGTGCATTGCTTCCTCATCCACGAATGCTATCTGCTCCCAGAATGGAGAAAGAGAACCTCGGTGTTGGGGCTCTTGACTCTTCCTATTTACTAGATTATCCTGACCTGGATGATCAGGATCAAAACAAATCTTATCATAGACAATCCATCACTTTACCTAAAAGCCGCCTCTGACATTCTTGATTTTTGATAACACTCGTGATGATCTTTCTGGAAAATTTTTATGAGACAAGATATTGCTGGGTGCTCTCTTCGGCAGTAGCATTATCTGTACATTTCAGAGACACATTGTCTCGGTTGCAGTGGGAAGATTTGCAGAACTCCATAGGGACTACAATTCACTTTCAAAAATGATATTCTAAAATATTTTCATGATAACGGCAATGTAAATTGAGAATCTTACATGTCTAATTTTCTACATATAAAGACTTAGTGACTTACAATGCTGGGGCCTTTTCTATGTTTTTTCCATTTCTCAAGTCCATAAATCTGATACCATATTTATATCTTTATCTCAGTTGCTAAAGAAGACTACTATGAGTGTCAGTTTACAAACAACCATTTGTTGAAATATGACAATTACAATTTACAAGAGCACTTTTTCTTCTGGTAACAATATTATCCTTATCAATACCCACTAATGGGAACTAACTGATGTGTACTGCTCAACGCTAGGAAAATAAAATTGATATTGTCCAGCCACCAATTCTCCAGAAAGCCATTTCTTGTGAAGTTTCTATAAATTTTTAAATATACTTCCGGATACAGTAGTCCAGAAGTAGAGAGAAACATTGCTGGTGATCTTCTTTATTGAATGTATTTATATTCAGCTAACAAAATCTAGCGTAGTTGATGTTTATGTCCTTAATAAAAATGACCTCTGAACTTGTTTCCTCCGGCTTGTATATTGTTTCTTGGATTGAGTTGGCTCCAGATGTTCTTTATTTACCTTCCTTTCCAATTCTCAAGTGCATCGTTTGTTATAATGTGTCTTTTTTATTGATTTTTCATTGAAAACTGAATTTTTGAATGGATTTCTGAAACATGAAAGCCAGACACTATATTGATGCCAGTGTTTTCTTGGCCTTCAGAGATTTTCGCCAATAATTCACTTCTACAAATGTGTCAACATCAACCGCAATTTTATGCAATTCAGTTAACAGCTTTCTGTATGATGTCAAGCACAATTGAAGTCGAAGATAGTACTCGAATATTCAATTGAATTTTATGATGGCTTTCAAGAGTTGCACTTTGGTTCTGTGAAGATTAGTACATATTCCATTTCTGATTAAAATTTTTTTTGAATTTTATTTAGAGTGCTACTTGCCCTTACAAAATCATTTTTGAAAAGTTGTTCTCTACTGCTGATACTTACATCATAGAATTATTGTACATCTCCTGGTTAGTAAGATTCTGAACATCATAACTGTTTGAAGAACAGCAGAAGGATCCTGCAAATACAAGTTGACCCGGATATCCAGGGACTTAGTTAAGCAAAGGGATTAATCGCGATGGTGGAGCTCTACCGACTGAAGCCAAGTGGATGAGATGAAATGAGTAGAAACTAGACTAAATACCTGAACTTATTACTAGTCTATGGAAGAAAAATGAAAGATGCTGATATGCAAGAATCACAAAGTAACATAGTAACATTATATCAATGCCTTCAAAAACTATAGTACAAGGATGCAAGTGCTACATTCATCTTCCATCGGTGATTTGACAATAAAGAAAAATATTACTCTTCCGTCTCAATTATATAGTCTTATTTACCTTTTTTTTCAAATATACTATTATTATTTATAAAATAAGGTTATTTTGTAAAAAGACAAAATAACTCTTTTATTAGGTGGTTATATTGACACCACATTTTTACTAACTGCACTTCTTATTTATGTCCAAGACTTTTCTATCACCTTTTTTACATTAATCTGATAATCTCCCATTAATTATCACATATTTTTTTGATAATATTTTCTATATAAAATTTCATTGTAAAAGAGCTCCAAACAAATAAACATGGTAAAAAGAATTGTAAAGAAAATGTAAGGGCACTACATATATTCTCACTAATTTAAAGTAGATTAATAAAATTTTGGAACAACAAAAGTTATTGAGGGAAAAATTATTTATTAATAGAAAGTTGAGGTAAAAATGCAATGGAAACAAAAAAGTTGTGATAAAAATATAATAAAATATAGTCTAACGATATTTACTGCAACTAAAATGTGGTGTCATTAATGAAAAGTGTAGTCCTACTTCTTTTTCCTTTTTTTTTTTTTTTGAAGATGATGAAAGTAACACTTAAGCTAGAATCAAGATTATATTTCCTAGTAAAAAAAAAAAAAGGAAAAAAGAAAAAAAGAAACAAGATTATATACTTGGGACAACATAAAAAAAAAAAAAGGATTATATAATCTTTTTTTTTTCAAAAAAATTATATACTTGGGACCGATCTAAAAAAAAAGAAAGAAAAAGACTAATATTTGGGACGGAGTGAGTAGAAAATATGTCTTAGGTCATTACAGTAGGATGTGTATATTTCTAATTCTAGTTTTATATGATAATTGGACTATTATAATGAAGTAGAAGGGGTAGTGAAGATCTATTTGATGTTTGAAATGCGTGGTTGTGACTAAGCAGTTATAAAATCAATGATTAATGTTAGGTGAACTTAAAATTTGGATATATAATGAGAAGAGGAAATTAGGCCCTGTACCTTGCTTTTAAAACTTCTGTGATATTTACGGGTGATTTTAAATAATTGCATATTTACACCGAGTTACCACTTATTTGCCTACTGTATTTTGCCTCTTTTTCTTTTTTTTTTTTTCTTTTTTTGTAATTAGTTTATTTATTTCATTATTTTCAGTAACCCGCACGATTGGAAAACCAGTGTCGTGATAAGAGCAACTACTTGACGGTTATTTGATTGATTATCCTTTTATATATATTTTTTTAATTTTAATTTATTTTAGTGTATTGATACTATCATATGTCATTCATTCTGAGATCAAAAGAAGATTTTTAAAAGGTTCAATGAAACAGAGGATTGCTCAGTGATCTCACTTTCGCTGAGTCTGATAGGCATAATGGTTTTGAGCAATTTGTGGTCAAATTCAAGTGTCAGAAAGGGTAATGCAAGGCATACAAGTGGTGATGCAAATAGCAAAAAAAAAATATCACTGAGGAAAGATGGAAGACGAATTATCAAAAGGATCTCTGAATCGATTCCTGTAGTTCTGCATATATTTTATCACACTGGAGCTGCTATTTTTATGATGTCCCAGGAAGAAGAAATTGGCTGTATGGATTTCATTATAATTGCAAGTGATGGACTTTGGAATGTTCTATCTAACAAGATAAATGCCTTCTATTTTAACAAAGATGGAATGCACCGTCTCTTGTTAAAAAATCAATTCATAAAATAAACCTAGGATGTTGCTAGTCTCTTTGACGTGTTTGTGGGGAAGGTTTAAGACTCAACAGCAATAGAAAAGAAGTTGTTCGAATGTTCTACAACAAAGGCATACCAAACATGGACCAACTTTACTCTCTTTCTGACTTAGGATGCTGTCAATATTGTGCAAGACATAAAAGATGCTGAATTGGCATCTAGAAGACTTATAGAAGAAGCTTATGCAAGGGGGTGTTCGGACAATATTACTTGTGTAGTTGTTCGATTTGAGAAACTATGATATCACAAAACACGCTTACTCCATCATAGTCCCTTTATTGACCTGTTGGAAGTTGGCCATTTGACATGCTAGCCGTTATTGAGGTTCTTTTTTCGTCCAAGATTAACATGGCTGGATGACTCGAGAAATGGAAGTTTGAAAAGAACTAAAACATTGTTGCTAAAGAAAGGAACTAAGCGTTAGTTTTTGAGCCTTTGCTTCTTATATTGTTGTTTGGATTAGATTATCTAAAAATACATTGAGAGAATTGTAGCCAACCAGCATTTAAGTTTGCTTTGGCATTTGGGTATAGTTCTAAGTTCATTTCATGTAATTATTTCGGTGCGTACTTTAAATCTATCTTTCCAGATATTTTTTATTTCTCACTTGTCTAGCTTTTTGAAGAAATGGATTTTTTTCCACATCGCTTGATTTTGTTGTAGAGTTCAAGCAAGCGTAAAGAAAAATAGACTAGAAACACATGGCTCAACCAGTCAGTCACCCCCAAAAAAAAAAAAAAAAAACTAAATAAAAAGAGGCAGCATTGCTATAGGAGAAATGGAAGGAAGACATCTATCGAAAAGAATTAACAAAATACTTTTCCACACTAGGAAATCTAGATTAAAGATTTGAAGGACTTTTTTAAGCCAGATATCATTTCTGAAACATTTGTGATCAAACAACATAGGTGATAGGAAGAAAGCTTCAGTAGAAACTGCTTTCACATGCATTTGATTCTGGAGGTTTCTCTTTAAAGATGTTCTTCACACCCGCTGAGCTTGCAGCCAAGAGACTTAGGGTATGTAGAATCTGCAAAAATAACTACACAAGTTAACTTTGGAAGTATCCGTACGAAACTATTTTGAAAGGTACATTAGTTATTGATTATCCAAAGTTCCAAGCGAATCAACCTACTAATGGTGTGAGAAACCCAACCTACATAGCTAATCAAAACCGAAGCTGAAGAAACAACTCAAAGTGTGCATGTAAATGGATTCAGGCCAGCCACTGTAAATGACACACCCCACCCCAAATGCCTGTAACTTACACGTGCGCTGACGATAAATTCCAACTAAAAAGCTAGAATTTACCGTCAATGCTCGTTTATATACTAATTATTTTATAAATTTTCAATAGTATCTCCTCTAATTTGTTAACAAAACTAACCTGCATAACATCCAACGGCAACCCAAATCCACTTCACAATATAATAATTCCCATCACCACCAGTAATAATACTTCATGTAGGAAAAATTTTACTAAACCAAGTACGTTTTACTCAGATTTCCCAATGTATACTAATAAATTTAACCGTATCAAGGTATACAAATCACAATAACAACAAACCCTATAATAAATTTTATATGGTAACCCGAATCCTTGAAATAGCAGGTTCAACTATAATGTGTTGCCCAAACTCCAATTACTAACTGGAAGAAAAATCATATTGAAACCATATGAGCTAACTAGCCCAGTAAGTGAAGTTTTTATAAATAAACATGCTTTTAAAAGTTGAAATGTAACTTTTGCAACATCTTGAACAAATGTTCAAGCTCATTTGGAAATTTCATGATTTTAAATATAAATCTAGCATAACATCAACCTTCGTGTGCTCTTCCGATCTTAGAAAATATCATGAACATCATTTCACTTCATAATCATCATAGAATTCATTAGAAAACATCATGGATATCATTTCATTTTAAAATCATCATAAAATCATTCCCGGAGAGTATTCAACATCACATTATCATAATACAAGTCATACGCGCATTGGTCAGCTTGGGCGATAGGTACCTTAAGACCCCTTGGCCTTAGGCGGCACAATTAATCAGTTTGAGCCATAGTTAGCACATAGGCCCTTTCGTTTGGTTAGCGTTCATTTGGTCAGCTTGAGCCATATAGACCCCTTTGCCCATAGGCAACATATCATAATATTGGATATACATTTGGGGGTTTTCATACATCATAAATCATGTCTCAATTCAAACATTTCTTTAAAATCATAAAGCATCATTTCATACAAACATTCACATGAACTTTTTTAAGAAGTATCAACTTTCGTGAAATCTCATGGAAATATATTCATAATGAAACATTATGAATTCTGTGAAATCAAAGCATAATATACGTTTTCATTTAGAAAAAAAAAGAAGGGAAGAATCTCCACTCACCGGCTAGGTAGTAATGTAGCTCCTTTCTCGTTTCATTTCCTTTGTAACCTTTATCATTGCCTGTGAAATCATATAAAAGTTCTACTTAACATTTAATTCCTTCCTGATTTCTTAATTCACATATATAACTCAATTCTTTTATTTATCCTTGCTCAATCTCATTTACTTTCTTTCTAACTTATCTATTAGTTAAGGACTTTCTAGTTCAACTAACTTTATCAACGTGAAATTCCTTTTTGATTTCAAGTCCTCTATTCTATTGAATTCTTTGAGTTTTCGTCATTGTTCAATTAGACATGTCTCTTTTGTATAATTATTCTAGACTTTATTTTACATCTTAGAAAATGTAGTAATACCACATATTAAAATTTTAAACTCCTTCCAAATATAAAACTAACTCTTTATCTTTAAATACAAATATTTGGTCTTTAACAACTTTCATCATTTGCCATTAAATATTAATTCATTCATTAATTGTATTTATTCTCAACTTCACCAATTCCTCATTTACCATCATATTATTCTATAAAATCATAACACCACTTATTGAATCGAGACTTGGTTCAACTCTTCGAACAATGCTCGTTAAGTTTTCCCTTTTTGGGTAATGCTCATTCAAAACCATTTTAAAATCACGAATATGTCATATACTTATGAAATTATACTAGCAGGTAGAAAACTCATATAAGTTCATCATATATAAAATTGAGCCCAAGAAAACTAACTTGGTTATACCAAAATATTTTTCCACCTTGTAGAAATTCTGTTCTCGGGTACACACTGCCCCGTTTTACTAAATATGTCATAAAAACTTCTACCGGTCTCCAAACAGTGTCATTCCAATTTTGGATGATAGACAACTCATAGAAGATCATTTACCAACTTGTATCTTGTTAAAATTCCACATATACTATCATTTATGACCTTTTGAAGTTCAAAGGGCAGAATAGCATATACTAATTTCATGCCAAAAGTCATTTCATTAAATTCATACATGCATGCTTGGCATTGCTAGAATTCCATATTAATCTCTTATGCTTCCCTCAATAACTTTACTACGAAAATCTCATACCAAGCATACACTTCAAGAAAGCTAAATACATGTAACTTATATCTACCAATTCATTATTTTTCCCCTATTATTCAATCCATATTTACGTACTTGATTCCATATTTTCTTTAACTAAATAAGGCATCCCCATATTGTAATTGCTCTTGATGTCAATTATTCTTACAATGTATAACATATGATCATATCGATCTTTAAAACATTAACAATGCTTAATACCTCCAATTACAACTATAGTTATTGCCCTTTATATCATAATTCTAAACAATGTGTAAAATATTCTTTTAGTGTCTATATCCAACACTTTATGATAGCTTAATACATAAATCCTCCTTTTCATTTAAAATTGAAAATTGAATTCATATCCTTCCAAATCCTCCTCCTTAAAGTCACTAATCATATTAGTTTATTCTATCTTTGGATGGTTAAACTAATCTCTAATATTCTCATCTAATTCTCTTCTAATCAATCTAGATTTTATTCCTTCTTAAAAATTGTAATAAAGTCACATAGTAAAATCTTTTATTCTCACCAAACATAACAACACTAACTCTTCACTTTAAGCACTAAGAATTACCCTTTAAACAAAATTTCCATATTTCTATTAAACATGAAATTGTCCATTCTTTACATCTATTCTAGAATTCACATAGTTTTACAAATGGTCATTGTAACTCATACTAACCCTCAATTGTCCACTAAAAATCACTATGATTCTTACCATTTTAAATATAGTCTCCTCACATTAGTTGATAATTATATATACATATATATATATATATGCATACACACCAAACTGAACTCCTTATGTCTTTAATGTCTAACTAAAATTCATATTCCTTAGCTTATACAAAATAACTTATGTCATAGAAAACAACTTATGCCATGGTTCTAGTATTAATTTCACAAGAAACTTCATTAAAGTTAAATGAAAATTACTTCTTAAACTTATAGAAATTAAAGCTTAAAAGCAAATAACACTTGTTGAAATTCTTGTGCTCTTGTTCTTCTTGTCCCAAGCTCCTTCCAATTTCCAATTTTTTTCCTCGGTTGGTTTTGTCTCCCGACTCCCTCTCGGGTCCCTGTCTCTCCAATTCTCCGTTTTCTTGTTTCTTGCTTTGTTTTGCTTTGTATTTGTTTAATATATATATATATAATATAATATACTTAATCTCCAAATCCACTAGAATTTTCTAGAGACAATTGCATTACAGTTTTCTCTTTTTTTTTTCTTTTTTTTATAATATAATATACAATTAACAATTGGATCAAGTCCAACGTGAATTCTCTAGAACTACTTGTTTCAATTTCAATTTCATTTCTTCTTATTTTCAATTTTTTTACTTTTAGCTTTGTATTCGTATTTAATATATAATATAATATACTTAATCTCCAAATCCACTAGAATTTTCTAGGACAATTTCATTGCATTTTTCTCTTTTTTTTATAATATAATATACAATTAACAATTGGATCAAGTCCAACGTGAATTCTCTAGAACTACTTGTTTCAATTTCAATTTCATTTCTTCTTATTTTCAATTTTTTTACCTTTAGCTTTGTATTCGTATTTAATTTAATCATCACATTTTAATCTATCAAGCGAAATGGAAGTATAATGAAAAATTGGGACATCACAGTAAAGATTGATGATAATCCCAAACAAAATACCACTGTCACACTTGTCTTTAGAACAAGCTCCTCAAACCATTGCTCCACATTGACCCGAGTTTTAGCACTGCACTCGATGAACAGGCACCCCTACTCCCTCGCAAAATCAACTCCTTCCTTTTTGCTGACGACTCTCTGTTCTTCCCGAAAATATATTACCAAAAAGTGCACCGTAATTCTTTCCCCACAATCAACATAGTCTATGATATTTCATAAAAACACGAGCAAAAAGAAGCAAAAGTCAAGGGATGCAAAGCATTAAAAGAAGGGGAAAAAAATGCAGGCAATTCAATCAATTGATCTTCCAAAAATATTAGAATTGGAATACCTTATCAAATTTGTCGCCGTCCAACATCTTGATACAATCTTGATTTGCTGAGTAAAGGTCAATTTCTTTAGCCCATATATCAGACAGATTTGCAAATGAATCTCGCCGTGTCACATGATAAACTTTTTCATGGTAAATGGCAAGGTATGCATTAATACGAAGGTCATGTACATATCTATGAAGATTAATGGCTGCATGTAAAGAAATAAACAGAAGTGAAAGTAAATGATTATCATTCTATAATACGCTTGCACATGCATATGAAGTATACAGTAATCTGTTCGTACTTGCTTAAACAAATCACCCATTTCCCTTTCTCTGCAAAATATCTTGGTATTTGCTTAAAGCTTAGGGGAAAAAAGTGAAAGGGAAAAATTAAAAATCTCTATCACATCCTAGTTTTGGGAAGTGCACTAACAGGCATTTTCTGCTCCTAGAGTCCTGAATATTCCTCTAACCAAACTTAGTGCATTGAGTTACATCTTGCTACAGCTATATATTCACAGGGGATTGTCCAACTTCCTTTTTAATTGCTAGTCTATTTAGTGACAACAGAAATATATGGACAGACAAAATATCAAATGGTTAAAAAGCATACCCATGATAATTCCTTGTGCTCTTCTACAACGTGAACTAAGCAAAGTCCTAAACCTTTCCTGTCCAGCTGCAAAATAAGAAATTATATTGAGCATATATATCAAATGGAGCCACATCCACATGGGAGTGCAATGATCATTGAAAGCTCTAAAAAGATACTACGAAACTTGGCAGAGTAAACAAGTCTACTTACTGTCTTTGTGCTCTTAATAACGTTACCAGATAGGCTGAGACCATATATCTGGAAAAAGGTCCCTGTAATTTACCATTCCATATTAGTACTTTAACTAATACACAGATTTCCCATTGAATCTGAAAATTAGAAACTTAAACATACAGAGATACACAAGACTGTGCCCCCTTGAAGAATCACAATTTTGGGAGGGGGGGTTTCTTAGGATTCTTGATATGATACTGGAAATGAGATATCACATGTGAGGCGCTCTACTGTAGTAAGATTTAAAAAGAGATAACAATGCCATATTTAAAAAGAGATTTCGACCATCCTGTATGCTATATGGACAGAGTACTTCTCCACTTCAAACTCTAATGCATTTAAGCAATTCCTTGTATGTGCAGTTAATGCACGGAAAACGTGTTTAAGCAATTCCTTGTATGTGCAGTTGTCTAGAAGAAGAATTTCAGCAGCATTTTCTTCAATGTATGTGTTCGGTGAGGTCCGATAGCCATTGAAGAAAATTGTAACGCTGATGATGTTTAATTTCTACAATTTTCTGGACAATATTGATGGAAAAGGAGTGAGTTTTTTGCGATAACGAAATGAGTCTATATTATTTGCTAAGGGATTGAGGTTTATTTCCGAAATTTAGAACCAGTACTGAGGGGAAATTCAACTGCTGTGTTGGAGGCAATTATCAGACGCATATCATATCGTTTTTTTTATTTTAGAAATTGATATCATTTTGGACCGATTGTGAATATCAGTATCAGAATTGCAGTTTTCGTCGGTAAGCGGTTTCTGTCGGTGTGGTGCGTGAATGTAATTGGGGATTTTCCTTTTCAATTTTTTTCCTTTTTTTGTTTGGGGGGTGGGGGGGGGGTTCAGTTGGGGGTTTTCTATTTTATATTATTTTATATTTTAATTTATTAAGTTTTTGTTTGATATTTAATGTAGTGGGCATTTCCGCAGTGATAGTGGGTAAAAGGCTTATTAGTTTTGTGAGGAGTGTATTTTTGCATGTGCAAATTGTTTTGCACCTATTTGTCTATTTAACCCGAGAAGAGAACTAAAACATTGTTGCTAAAGAAAGGAACTAAGCGTTAGTTTTTGAGAATCAAGTAAAGCATACAAAAAGAAATACTGGAGATCCATTTTGAACCGGTCTGGTGCTATTAGTAATTATTTATTTTACATGTGCATCTGGCCCAAAAGACTGAAGCCCAAAGAGCCTATTTTCGCGTCACTCGCCTAAACAAACAGACTCGCTGGCTCGCTGTTTCCGCAAGAAAATCTAAGCGAACTGCAGCAGTAAAGTCCTTTTTTTCTTTTTCAACGTTTTTTCATCATATTGCAACAATATTCTCATCAATTTTACAGCTGCGTCGTGCCCTGTTCTCTTCGAGACAAGAAACTGGGAAAGACGCATCAGAGAGATGTGTATTACTGTCAGTAAGTCTGTGTATTTATTCATTTGATGGGTTTTTTTATATTTTGAATTAAATCTTGATGACCCGGAAAAGGAAAAATGCACGAAGGATTTTATTTTGTTGTAAAAATCTGATTTTGGATGGATTCTTGATAACCCAAGTGGTATTGTGTGTCTGTTCGTTTCTTGGTTTGAGGAAGAGAATAGGATATGAAGCTGTTTTCTTATGCCGTAACTGTTTGTAGATATTATAGTTCTAGGGCTGCTTTCCTTGACAAAAGTAACTATTTTAAGAGCAAGACCAAGAAAAGTGGAAATGATACTCCAAAAAGGCCCAGAATCAAGTGGACTGATGAACAGAACCAAGTGTTGGACGCTATCTCGAATGGGAAGTCTGTTTTCATGACTGGGTCTGCAGGGACGGGGAAAACGTTTGTGCTTGAGCATGCTATCAAGAAGCTTAGGAAAATTCATGGCCGTTCCAAGGTTTATGTAACGGCCTCCACGGGGGTAGCTTCTCTTTCCCTTAGCGGGCAGACCCTTCATTCGTTTGCTGGAGTTGGCCTTGGAGACGCAGATCGTAAAAGTTTGCTGGAGAGAGTTCTTTTAGACAGAAGGGCTCACCACAGGTGGAAGAAGGTTAAGGCATTGGTTATTGATGAAATAAGCATGGTTGATGCTAAATTTTTTGAAAGTCTTGAATATATTGCCCGCACTCTACGAAATGAAGAAGGGCCGAATGAGAATAGGATTTGGGGTGGAATACAGTTGGTTGTGAGTGGAGACTTTTTTCAGCTACCACCAGTGAACAAGAAAAGGAAGGAGGATGCAAAAGAATATGCATTTGAAGCTGATTGTTGGGATGCAAGTTTCGACGTGCAACTTGAGCTTACCACGGTATTCAGACAATCAGGTGATGCTAAACTGGTCAAACTGCTGCTGGGAATAAGGAAGGGAGAGTGTGATCCTGCAGATTTGGAGCTTTTGGAAGAACGTTGCTCAGAAGATGAGCCGGATCCTTCAGCTGTAAGGCTATACCCAAGAATTGAAGATGTGAACAAGGTGAACAAGATGAAAATGGAGAGTCTGAACGAGAGAATTTTTATTTATACTGCAGTTGATAAGGGTGATAATCCATGGAAACGCCAACTTAAGCATGGGATTGCACCTGATGAACTAGAACTTTGTGTAGGTGCTAGGGTAATGTTGACTAAAAATATAAATCCTTGGCGCAAACTTGTGAATGGTGCCACCGGTACAGTTAAAAGTTTCTCTGAGGCTTTGGATAAGCGTGGAATATATGAAATGTGTAATGGTGGCAGTATTTTACCAGTTGTGGAATTCGACTGTGGTGTTGTAATGGAGGTTGCGCCAGATACATGGGCTGTCATGGATGGGGAGAAAGTTGTTGCTTCACGAGAGCAGATCCCTCTCATACTGTCATGGGCTCTAAGCATTCACAAGTGCCAAGGAATGACTCTTGACAGGCTTCATACAAATCTCACGCGCGTTTTTGACTATGGGATGGGCTACGTTGCTCTTTCCCGTGTAACAACCTTGGAAGGCCTTCATTTGTCAGGTTTGAATCCTTCAAGAATCAAGGCGCATCCAAAAGTTTTGGAGTTCTATTCTAGCTTTTCGGATGAGCAAGATGAATACAATAATGTATAGCTGATAAGAAAAGAGTTTTGCGGGAAAAAATTGCTTCCAGTGTCCGGATAAGATGCCCCTTCAGAGTTCAGACCAAATTATCATATTCTTGAATCAGTTTTCATTCTGAACAGTAACAGCATTGCAATTAACATCATCTTGGTTCCGCAGTTTGAGGGAACAGAGACTATTCATGAGAAGAATTAATGTCGTCGGACTCAAGTAGCTCGTGAATAGAAAATGGCAACACTTCCTTACGAAGTTTATGGTGTTTGCTAACGGTGAAAGAAGCTTCATCTTTTCCTCTTCTCAGGTCATGTAAGCTGAAATTTAATTGGAATTGTGGTTGGTTCTCTAATTTCTTGATTCTTCTTTGCATTTGAACTATGAATAATCCATTTCATATTATTCAGATTCTGGAATTTGCACTTTTCCCGTAATTGTTTCCCTTGAGATCTTTCGTCAGCAAACTGAACATTTGTTTCAACCCACTCTGCTCTTCCATGCTCTATTTTCTTCCTAATCGGAAAACATATAGCTATTTGCTTCTAGTTTCTCTTTGTGACTATAGGACAAGTATATATACGACCTGAATATCTTCTCAACAGCAATTCCTTGACGTGCACAGTTTCCATCCCAAGGTCAAAAATGTGTTAAAAATGGTGGTGACCAGGCTTCCGGCGGAGTTAATGGCAGTCATAGCAATCACCCAGTTAACGGCATCAACCAAGCGTGCATAACAATTTGAATGTTTGTGGTGCACTAATCTATATAGCTTTTTGAATTAGAGAAGGAGAACAAGTCATTTCCAGAAAATACCAGCTGGACAAGATTCAATTGTCTGGCATTGTCGATATTTACAAATAGAACGAGAAAACGGCAAGTTCGACTTGCTTAAAACCTCAGTTACCCTTGAGTTTCAAGGAATACATATGTTATCGAATAGTTGAGTGTGAAGAACCACTTCCTGCCTTAGAGTGATCCAATTTCAAGATGGCCTCGAACTTCTGGAGATATTTACGCACCTTAGCCTGCAAAACGAGGCAGAGGGTGAAATATGAGGACTAAGTCTGAGCTGCAACAATTAATACTTTAGAGTGATTCCAGGGTAGCCCAGTCAGTAGCAGCAAAACTACAAATTTATTTTGTTACACTAATCATTTTTCATTTGACTCATTACTAAATCTGCTAGGAAATCCGAAGGAAGTTGACATTTAGTAGTAACCACAGAAGGCAAAGTTAGTTTCTGTCCCTCCTCCCTACTTGAACCTGTCATTCTGTAGAAATTGTGCTACTCCTACAACTGGGAGTTTCTTTAGGGCCTTAGGCAACACAAAACATACCCAAACAGATTCTGTATGAAAGGAAACCTTGTATCAAATCCCATTCAGGATGAAAACGAGAGCTGTTATATCAAATCCTGGGTAAATTATCACAAAGAGAACCATCCAAACATCACCACACAAACACAGGAATAAAATCAGCCGATAGAAATCACAATTCCTATTTTATCTAGTTCGGCTAAGGAAACAGATCGGGTCAGGGCCCGATATCCAATCACACGCCGCCATCTCACCTGACACAGGCCAAGTGGAGGCATGTAATTGGAGATCGGGCTCCGAGATCTGTCATCTATTTTATAATGTTGGTAAAATGCTATTTCCAAGGAAAATCATACATCAAAATTCACGTCTCTGAGCTCTGCACCAGAATCTTCCCATCTAAGCATAGAATCACTAAATGCCACGATCGTTTGGGGTTAATGCACCATCATCTTCCCTAAGAGGCTCATCATAGATGAAACCATCATATGCACAAACCAGAGGGAAGTCCTGGAAATTCAGTAAGAATATCAATGTACAACTGGAATCCTGCGTCCAGAATTTTTTATTCCCTGAACTCGCGTTTTCTGAACTTGAGACTAATAGATATTCCTATGATCACATATCTATATTTAAAGTTTTTGAAGTTGCCCATCGTAAATCATACATCTTTAAGTCATTATCCCATGCTATGAAGTGCTTAATAATGTCAGCACCATCAAGAATCTATTATTATTGAGATCAGAATGGACAGCGGGTGAGGATGGCGCGCAGAGAGAGAGAGAGAGAGAGAGATTACGCACCTTCCAACGCCTTTTATGAGCAAGATGGTTGTAAATTTCACCCAACTTGAGAATTATCTCCGCGAAAGTAGGTCTCTTGTAGGGTTTCTCATCCCAACAATCCTCGATTAACCTGTATAGATGTCACAAAGTAATCACTCACCACTCTCTCTATGTACAAAGAATTGGAAGACTAACTTATTAGATGCTAAGAGTATCCATCAACGTCAAGGATGCAGCAAGACTACAGAGTCGAATGAACAAAATGCAAATGCAAACTCCAATCTAACATGGCATTCTTGGCATTTGTAGTGACCTCTTTGCACAGATAAAGGATCAAGAAACACCATTCTACGATATAAGAGAAGCAGGCGAGATATGAAATAAGAAACAGTTATCCAAAAGTTCTCTCCAACAAGTGCAGAGTCTTCATTCTTCAATAGCTTGAGTTGATGAGGAAGCACAAAACCATTCATATTGAGACGAAATAGCAGCAATTAATTTGTGGAGAGATCCAAACTAACTTTGGCTCTCAAATTCAAATAATTAACTTGTATTCTGATTCACAGCAACAAAAAAAATGAAAGCATACAGTGCCTGAGTGCCATGTTTCGGATTCACATAATTAACTACGTGTCACATAATCACTCTTTCCCTACAGACGCTCTTCCGATCAATGAACCAATGAAAGCATACAATGCCTGAGTACCATGATTCTTGAAGTTTTACAAGCATCAACATTCATTCTGACACAGAGGAATGAACCAATGAAAGCATACAATGCCTGAGTACCATGATTCTTGAAGTTTTACAAGCATCAACACTCACAAGACCAAGTGACAAGGTAAAGAAGGCAAAACTAGGACTTGAGATACCAGGAATCTTTATGCATAATAACAGATAAGATAAGTTTTAGAGTCTGAAACCTCGATTCACACATTGAAATTCTCAGGTAGTCGCCATAAATCCGTCTTACCGCCACTCTACAGAACCGTACATGAGATTTTCACCTCATACGGCCCCTCGTTCAATTCTTTCGAATTCATTGGATCCTTTTCCGCGTTCGAGAATCCCCTCCCTTCTTCCACTACAAGTGGTATTCAAGATCTTATTTTTGCAACTTTAGCCGCGGCTTATATAGGTGAATCTATGGAGGGCCATCATTGAAATAGTCTTTTTTTTAGCTTAGCGCAAAGCAATGTATGTGTGGCTCAGAGCAGAAAACAAAGGAAAATGTTTTACAAGCTATAAGCTGGATGTTTCTTGTCTGAAAGATTAAATTTGAGGGGGCAAAAATACACTACCTTCTTTCGGTTTACATTACAGGATTAGAAGATGAGCAACCAACCCTAGTCCCAAATCCGAGCCTTTTTATACAGAAGTTCTCATTTCTTCAAATCCAATTGACCGGATCTATTAGTTATGTTTCATGCAATCAACTTAGAAACATGATAAGGGAAAATAAGACGAGAAGCCCTTAGGGGTGCGAGGTATCTTTTTCTTTCAAAACAAAGAACCGCTCCACATACTTTGTGGGACCCATACCGCCTACTTCACTCATTTCAATTTTGTTTTGAAACAAGAAAAACGACATAAGACCCTAGGTGCATAAAATTGTAATTCAAATCCAAATACTCAAGTCAACTATCCAAAGGCCAAGTTATTAGAAGTGAACAAAGGGGGAATTATTTATGAAGCACTGATACACGAGGAAACAGAAACTTGATGTAATGATGTGGCCCCTACTATGTCACACCGGATTCAGCCCATTGGAGCCCAACATGATCCGTGTGAGATTCAATCCACATCTTTACTTTACATACTACGCCCTTCAGCGGAAGGGCCTAAAACTACCCCGGCCGCTTCAAGACTTTCTATAGTGTCCCTCGAGATTCAAAGTTCAAACCCAAGATCATAAGATTGAGAGCAGCAATCTCATTGTACCTTTACCATGCAGGTTAGTCATTAAGTGATTGAGAACAGCAGCTATAATTTGGTCAAATGTTTCTCACAATGAAGAAGTCAGGACATAAATTTTTGAAATTATCAAATTATCCTCCATTCATCCTTTCCAACACCATTATCAAACAAACATTTTGTTTTGGGCTGTATGAAAATTTTAAATCTATGCCCGTGTTAGTTTCTTATTCAATTTAAAAATAGAAATAGAATGAGTGGCAGAGAATTGTGTAGTACTTTCCACGAAGTATATTGATAAAAAATGATTTGACCAATTTCTATTTTGAAACAGGAATAGAAAAATAACATGAACTTCATTTGCAGAGCCCAAGACAGAGCCTACACTTTGAAAAAAATGCAAAATCAGTGGAGTTCATGATAGATGTAAATTCATCTAAGATGTACTCAAGCTGAATAAACTACAGAGGCTTACTCTCGAAGTCCATGAGCATAAAGCCTCACTGGAGCTCTGAATGGAGGGCGCTCATTTGCAACATAAGCTTTCGCAACCTCAGTTTCTTGCCTCTTGGGAAATGGCGGACAGCCTTCAATCATCTGTGGATCAAAATTGACAAGAAAAGCCAAAACGATTCATTGAGATATTCATGCTACTTGTAGGAGATTTTATGCTTGACAAGTAGAAACATGAAAATCCCTTCACTTATCGGATCCAGTAAAGATGGAGATAAGAAAAATGAACGGTATATATTTTTAAAAAGTAAACACCAGTAATAGAAAACAATAACCAGGATAAGAAAATCCAATTTAGTTACCTCCTGCAATATCAATGCATAAGAAAAGACATCCACCTTTGTATCATATTCTTCATTTTTAAAAACTTCAGGAGCCACATACCGCCCTGAGTTGAAAAGAAGCATCAATCTCAATACAGTTTTCTAAATTTCAGTTCTCAATCACTTCAAAGAGAAATTACATAAAAATTACATACAAATTGTATCTGATGTGCATGCAGGAAACCTAAGCAGCTATCAGGGAATTAACATCTTCCTAGAAGCAGTAATATTCAGATGCCTCAAAGCTAGATTTTTTGCATATGAGCAGGCTAGAAAGAAATGTTCTTCATGCTGGGTTTCGCAGGTGGAAAAAAGGAAGTCTCTATAGCATAAACAAAGTAATAAAGGGGAAAAATGTTAGCACTGCTAATCAAGGTAGACAGCTAAATCTTCTGAATTTCACCCAATAGTTCAGTTTCTCAATTTCCTTTTAGAAAAAAAAGGAACAAGAAATATAGTGCTCCCTACAAATTAGATACTTACAAGAAGTCTGTTGGTAAGTCGCAGGTATATCTTCCTTAACTGATTTTGCAACTTTCATCAGCTTGCTTAGCCCAAAGTCTGCAACCTTTAAGTGGCCAGAATCATCCCGGAGTATGTTCCTGTTTTCATTCTAATTCTACTCAAACAGACTCTAGAGACCCTTCATACTGCATATAACAAGAGGGCATAATTGACCATGAAGAAATCACATTGAAAGAGAGGAAACATACGAAGGCTCAAGATCCCGATGAATAATTGCTTCAGGCTTATGCTCATGCAAATAGTTCATTCCCCTGCAGTATATAAAAAATATATAAATACACAGAAAAAGGAAATGCGTATACCATTAAAGTAGGGCAGAAGTTCCACCATGTCGTATCCAAATGTACCCATAAGGTTATCTCCATTAATATCAAGGTTTACATATCATAGTTGAAATGAGAAATCATAGAGCATTACTTAGCTCAACTTATAAATTAAAGTAAATTGACCAGAAGAACTAAAAGGACAAATACTACCATACAAATAAATATATAGCATATGGAGTCTTTACATTAATAGCTCCGATCTAGCATTTTCTGGAGCATAATGAACTGACAAGTACTAACAAACAAATAAATGGAAAGCCAAAGGGGTCTTTTCTTTACTTGCTCCTAGCATTTTCAGAAGCATGAACAACTGAACGGAACATTTTGCATGAGTTCAAAATATTAATAAGTTAACTGACCTAGCAATATCCAGAGCAAACTTAACAGCCGTTATTGGCTTTAAAGCACCCCTTCTTTTCAAGTATGCACAAAGATCACCCTGCACATCAATTAAGATTCTAGATAAAAAGAACTTGACGAAGTAAGGAACCTTATTCATTAAATCTTATAGACCACAAAGACATTCCCCAAACATTTTTGCAGTTTCATAAACTAAGTTTCCCTTAATAGTGACATACAAACAGGATATTCATGACTTCTCCAAGTGAAATCCATTTTAAATACTCTGCACCAAGAAAGAGAAAAAAAATAAATAATTTGTACTAGCAGGAAGAACGAGAATCTAAGATTCTTGTTATGAAAAGCACACCTAGGAGCCACTTAGGAATGAGGTGCGGGTAAGGCGCGCCGCTTTGTTCTTAAGCTTGAAAAAAAGTGAGTCACTAAGGTCTTGTTTGATCCTCTTTAAATTTTCTCTTTATAAATTCACCTACCATGATTTGACTATTGATTTGACAATTACTCAACAATCACCATACATTTCAAACTTCAATTAAATCTCCACCACTTATTTCAACTCTTTATAAATTCACTTTATAAATTAAAAATTTAAAGAGCTTCAAACAAGTCCTAAAAGCATTAACTGATTAAATGATGCCAAGTGCAATTAAGCATACCTGGACGTGCCTTTTTTTCTACCAAATGACCCATTTGAAACTAACCCAAATTCAAAGCCCGAAAGTGGTCCTAAATCTGATCCACTATATAATAAACGAATACTAGAGACGTGAGATCAAAAAAAAAAAGAAGACACTGCATAACTTGTGTGACAAAAACAAAAAATTTGTATTATGAATGTAGTAGAAATCATTTAGTAAATACATATTATTTTTATATTTGGTAGACGTTGTTTCAATTATCTAAAGATTTTAGATTGATTAAAGCTAAAAAAATAAAAACTCAAAAACGCTTTTTAACACCAAGGCAAAACAAATCTTGAAGCTCAGGGTCAACGCTTTTAAGACACTGTCCAAAATAATAAGTTTAGCTAGACAATAGAAAAGGTAAGCATTCAAATTTGAAAATTCAATTGAAACGCACCTTCGGTAGATATTCCGTAACAATCATCATCGGAGTACTTTGAGTTACAGCACCGAGGAACTGAACAACATTGGGGTGGCGTATCTTTTGAAGTAAAGTAAGCTCATCCCGAAATGCCTTCCTGTAAAAACCACCCAAAAAACCCAGCTAAATCAAATATTATTAGCAATTACTAATATAGTTAAATGGGAAGATAAAAGATAAAAGGTCAACAGAATAAAATTCATGCATAGCACATGACCAACCCACACTTTGTCTTCATCTGTGAACAATTCCTCGCCAAATTTCTTAACTGCAACTTGAATTCCACGCCATGATGCAACGCAAAACGTTCCCTATAGCACAGTATATATACAATGAAATTAAAGAAGCAATAAAAAACATTATGTCCCATTTTTGTCATTTTGAGGATGTGTGCTGTTTTCAATTTTTTAAAATGTCGGAAACACGTCCTCTTCTATTATTTTGAAAAACTTTACTGAGAAGGGCCAAAATCTTAACACACAAAACGCCAAAACGATGTTTTCAAGGAAAAATGTGCGAACTCCCAAAACACGGAAAGGCCTCCCCCCCCCTCTCTGCTCATTACTGCAGATCAACGTAGGGTGGTTTTCTCATTGGCCCACTCTTCCCGGTGCCATTTCCTGGAGAAACACCATCGGCAACCCTATTTTTCTCTAATTTGAGCTTGAAATCATCACAATATTCTTTATCTTCTTCAATAACACTGCTGCGATATCCATGGAAGATCAAGTTTTGAATCACATATCGCAATTGGAAAGGGATAAATCACTTCCCACCCCCCTCCTCTTTATTTTATTATATTTTTTGTCATTTTTTGCCGCCTTTTTTTCATTCAGCTGCTGACTTCTATTTGTAAAGGCCGGTTCTTTTTGGGGGGCAATTTTATGAATTTACTTGTGTTGAACATATGTTTCAGTAGATCGGTTTCGGTACGGCTGCACCATATTGATCCATGATAATTAAGGGCTATTTGTGGGTGTTTAAGGGTCGTGTGCAGTTGTGCTTGTGTATTACTGCAACCTGCAATTGATTATGAAGAATTGAATGCAAATGATGCGTTACTTGAGGAAACACATAAATAATTCTCTAAATAACTCTCTCTCTCTCTCTCTCTCTCTCTCTCTCTCTCTCTCTCTCTGTATATATATTCAAGTATAGAAAGAAAAAAATAAGGAAGAAACGAGAAATATCTTTTTTGATAATTTTACTTGTAATTTGCAGGGTGTTTGGCAACTTGGACGAATTATAATCTGGATTATAATCTGCCATACATCATTTTATTGGTTTCACTTTTTTTCAAAAAGTCAAAAAGTAAAAGTCAAGTTGTAATTGTTTACTTTTTACAAAAAGCAACCAATAAAATCATGCCGCGTAGTAGATTATAATCCAGATTATAATCCAACTTCCAATCAAACACTTTGTTGTATTGCAGACGGAAAGGAAAGTTTATCCTGAGAATAGGATTTCAGTTTATCCGGAGAAGTTGGTGTTACTTGATGTGGAAACTCCGCTTCCAGGGTAATTTCAACCTCTCATGCTTAACTTTTGTTCACTTTAACTACCTTTATTATTATTGTGGCCCTTATAGGTGTCTATTAGGATGATTGGTTAATGATGACTGGTGATTTCCAAAAGCGAATTACACTTGTAATGACTTCCTATTTTCTTTTATTATCATGGAGTTAATTTTTACTTTATCCTTAGTAGAACTTCGGGACCGTTAATGAATTGGTATTATCAGTGTGTTGCATCCCTTATGCTGTTTATGAAATTATGAAAAAAAAGGAGATGGGCGGTATATCCTTGCACCACACACCTCATTTGAAGTTACTTCTTGATATTCATTTTGTATTTCGAACGGGGAGTAACTACAATCAAAGTGAGGCGTGTAATACAAGGATATATACACCTCCTCCCACCCACCCCTCCCTTTTGTAATTAGGTAAACACCATAAGGGATGTAAGGGATGCCACACACTCATAACACAAATACCAATTCATTAACCATCCTAGAGTTTTTCCTAAGGATTAAGCTAAAATTAACCCAATAGTAATAAAAGAAAATAGAAGGTTTAAGACAAGTGTCATTCGCTTTTGACAATCACCACTCATCGTTGACCAATGATCATACTCCCTTCGTCCCAAATATATAGTCTTTTTTTCCTTTTAGTTTGTCCCAAAGATATAGTCCTGCTTCTAATTTAAGGAGTTACTTTTTGTCATTTTACCAAAATAACCTTACTTAATGTGTTTAATAATAACTATTAAGTTCATTTAATAAAGGTATATTGGAAAAATTATTTGTAGGATTTACTTTTCCAATGAATTTTCCTAATTCCTGTGAAAACGTAAAGTAGACTATATATTTGGGATGGAAGGAGTAAACATTAACATACACCCATAAGAGCAACAACAATAATATTAGGAGCTAAAATGAACAAAAGTTAGCAGGAGTTAAAATGAACAAAAGTTGAGCAAGGGGAGATCCTATGCCATTGAAGCATTGCATAATCTCAAATAAAAACTGCCCTTCTCATTCTTTCCTCACCATCTGCATTACACCTTACCGGCAAAATTATCAAGAAAAATTTTTCCTGATTTCTCCCTTCATCTTTTTCTTTCTATACTTGAACAAGAATATATACAGCAAATTATTCCAAACTAAGAGTCATTATGTGTCTCCTAGCCCATCATCACCATTCAATTCTTAATAATTAATTGGAACTAGCAATAAGAAATAAGTGCAGGTACAAGTAATCCTCAAACACAGAAAAATAGCCCTTAATTATGGATCAATATGGTATATAAGTACACTTGTCCAAAACTTATCCACTGTAACATATATTCAACATAAGTAAATTGATAGAACGGTCCCCGAAAACAACTGGGCCTTAGGAACAGAAGGTAGGAGCTGATTGAAAACAAGAGCAGCAAATGACAAAAAATATAATAAAAAAAAAAAGGGCTCCTTTCCAATTGCTATATGTGATTCACAACAAATCTACCATGGACATCGTAGCAGTGTTTTTGGGGAAGAGAAAGAATATTATATTGACTTCAAGCTCAAATTAGAGAAAAATTGGGTTACTGGGACGACGGCGCTCGAAAGAGCCGGACCAACGAGAAAACATCCTATGTCGATGTGCAGTAATGGGCAACAAGTGGGAGAGTACATAGGGAAAACAAAGATGAAAGGGGCGTTTTGGAAGTTCACCACTTTTTCTCCTTGAAAACGCAGAAAACATCGTTTAAGCATTTTGGGTTGTGTGTCTTAAATTTTAGCCCATTTTTGGAAATAGCTTTCAAAATAAACTTCTTCAAAAACTGAAAGGAGAAAACACCCTCAAAATGACAACCAGAATGCAAACTTAGATTCTTAGTGGTATGACTAAAAATACCTCTAATTTCTAAATGCACAACCACCCGACAACATAAGTGTGAAAAAAGGAAAGCATTAAAGCATGCTAATTATGAATTGACAAAGAGTTTAGTAACATGCTGAACAGTTGACATAATGGTTGGTCTAAAAGAATACAACCTGCTTAACTTCACTAATAAGGATTTTAGATGCAGGACAAATGTTACCTTCGTTATCTCCACACTGTTTGAGAAATCAAGCTCTCTTACATCAATTTCGTACTCGGGAACTTCACGAGCATTTTGGACATGCATGGGAGCAGCCTAAAAGAAAAGAAAATGGAAATATGATGCTCACAAAATGAGACAAGAAAATGCAGTTATCTTCTAAAGGAATTGAACCGGGGAAAAAAAAAGTCAACCAGCATTGCTCGCATGACAAGTCACGTAACACTTACAGGAGGTCTTGCACCATGTGCCTCCAAAAGCCTGATAACATCATTATTTTTGTAGTATATTGCATCTGCAAGAGGCTATTTAGTCGAACTTTGTCAACACTATATCTATTAATAGCTGAAGGACAACGTTGAAATCTTTTGTAAAAAAAGTACTAAATGTTGCAATACAAGAAGTAAACTAGAAAAAAGTCAATTATATTTCAATATTGAGTCCATGACTCCATGCTGCATGTTACACTTCCTACCCACTAGGCTTTCTAAATGTATCCAACTACAGATAAGCCATGGAATTAGATAGGGTTCATTCTGCCGCATGATCTTTCAAGAGCATAGACATATTGCTGACTTAATTAAAAACTTCCTTTTTTTTTTTCTTTCTCCTTTTTCTTAAACATCATAAAACAGGTGACAAAGAGAAATTTGTTAGGCATAACCGTCAAAACACACAATGCTCAATAAACTCACTTCTCAAATATCTATTCAGTCTGACAGAAACCCAAGTCTCAACAAGAATTTACCCACACTTATGTCGTAATCAGTTCTTCATTATTCATAATTTGTGGGCAAGGTTCAAACACAACCAAATTTTCTTTGTCAAGATAGGGTTTTTCTGAACTTACTGATGCAACAGGTAAGGCTTATCTGAAATTACACGCAGATCAAAACTGGTACCTTTCATGAATCACAAAATATTTTCAACATTTACATTACAGTACATGAAACCAAACTGCAAATAATGTCAAACTCAAACTTACAACCAAATCGAACTAAAAATCATGCTAAATATATTCCATTCCATGAAATGGAAATCAGACTTTTATGCATCCCAGCTGCCCAATCAAATTTCAAGGAAAAACTGGAGGCTGATGCACAACCATGTTAAATTGAAGGAAGGAACATGGAGAAGACTGTCATGTACCACAGATACCCAATAGGATCAAGATATGATCAAGAACTTTTTCTCACGAATGATGAACAATAAAGAAACCCCTACAGAATCTAATTTTATCAACCTTAATGGTTAAATTCTAAAGAGTGAAAGAGAACATTTGCGCAAGTTTTCATTTTCTTCACAGTATATTTCCCTCTTCAGATAGAGGTTCACGCTTTTCAAATAAAAGAACAGCTTAAAATTTCTCAGCCATTAACGTGAAAAAAATATTTGATTTTCACTTCTTAGAAAAGTATTGCATCAGTCAACTACTACCCTCACTTCCATCTATTCCTTCTACTTCTATTATTATTAGAGCCAAAATAGAGGACACAACCCCAGCAAATTTAGTATTTGCCATAACAATGTACAAATTAAATCAGAAAATTTCTTAGATCTAAAAGAGAATTGAGCTGAAGCCCACTACCAACCTACCAGGCTTCGCGTCTCGAAATCCACTTAAAAGAAAACGCTTTTATAAACCTCCAAATCAATATGAATTGACAAACACTGAAGACTATTTCCATTTATTCATTAATTATTAAAAGCATACCGTGCTGCCCCAGCGATCCTTGACGTCGACTTGGGCTCCACGTTGGAGGAGCAAGTCGACAACATTAGTAAGACCCTGACAAGCCGCCACGTGTAGGGCGGTGCGGCAATCAATATCCATGAAATTGACGTCGGTGCCAGAGTTCAATAGCTCTTCGATCCCTTCCAAATCGCCTTCACTAGCTGAGTACATCAAACGCACACCCGAATCTATCACTTCATCCAGTTCACCGGAACCGGTGGCATCCACGACGTCCACGTTTTCAGGGGCGCCGGAGGACTGCTTTCCCAGTGTGAAACGGGACTGGGATTTTGACTCCATTGAAGGACAATTGAGAAAAACAATGATGGAATTAGTGAGTGAAACAGAAGAATGTTTCGCTTAGGAAGAAATCGGTGGCAACTTGCACCTAAATCCAAGGCAAGACGTCATCACTCTGTTGTTTTATTTATTTAATTTTCATTTTCTCTTTTACCATTTTTTTTTAAAGTCCAAGTATAAGCAAACGATCTCATGTCAAAATATAAAATAAAATAAACGAAGGCTCATTTGGCCAATTTGTTTCGATTTATAAACAAAATTATTTTGTATTTAAAACCGTTACCATATAACACGATTTTTTATATTACAAATGAATTTTAATATCAGGAAATTAACTTTTGATTAAAGGTTTGAGAGTCAACTAAAATGTCATTAAACTATATATATAGGTCTTGACCATATAATAAGATTTAATCAACTTTGAAATTTTATAATAAAATATATATAAACGTGAAAGAGTTTTGAGGTGTCAACTATAGTGCTTGACCCGCATTTAATCCATAAACAGACTCAAAATTTATGATATATACACCGTCTAAAAACATACACACAAAGGAATTCGCACACACATACACACATATATGGCTTTGATCAAGTCATAGTTTGAAAGAAATGTTCAAATGCTTACGTTGGATATTGTCAAACATGTTCACATCCAATCTTATATTGACAAACATCTCGCTGCTAAAAATAAAAAATGAAAAATAAAACCTAAAACATGAGCCCCTAGTCATTTAGTCATGATTGAAAGTACAACACTCACTGTGAATGGAAATTTGTAAGGGACCAGGGCTGGGTTTCTAACGGAGTTCAATTTCCAATGAGATCTGTCATGTGGTGTGTGTTAGATGAGTTGTCAGTCTGTGATTAAAAGCCGAACTCTATAAGGAAGTAGGGCCGATTTTCATAGTCGGACCGCACTATGAACATTTAAAAACTTGAGCGTATTTTGAAATATAAATAGTTAGCTAACTTACAGGCTATTTTCTGCATTTTTTTTCATTTAAAAAAAATTTTTTTTTTTTTTTGGCAAATCAAAACAGTTCAAAAACGACCCATTTGGGGTCACTGATTGGCTTTGAACAAAATGGAATAGAATTTGATCTTTTTTTTTTTTTTAATAGCCAGAATTTGTCCATTCATAGCATGCTTTGCAATGAAATGACAAACTCACCCCTCCATTTTCATTTTTGTTTCTTTGTAATGAAACCTAACGATAGGCAACGGGGAACAACTTCAAGCTAATATATATATGGTTATTGTGCAGTTGACCGACTGCACTCAACCTTAAGATGCTTCGTTCTTAACATGTCTGTGAGAAACCTAAATAAAAATTAGAGACTCAAAGAGGTTTAAGAGTCTCTAAGAGTATTTTGCTACTTTCTTCATAGCTCAGTCCCATTGACAAAAGATTGCTCCCAATTTCAGAATTCAATTGATATTATGGGAACAGGAAAATTTAAGAACATTTTCCTAACTCCTTCAGTTACTAATTATATATATCATTTTATTAGTAATCTTTTATAGATAACGGTGTATAATAAAAAAAGTAGCTTACAATTTCATGCCGACGAAAAGGATACTAAAAAAAAAAAAATTAAGATTCCAACTACATTACAATAAAGAAATTCACTTTTAATTTGGAACAGCCGAAAAGGAAAACGAGTCTATCTTTAATAAAATAGATGGTGAATATTCTTTAGCAATTTCATTCTCATGCCAACGGATGGTGCCCGCCGTTGATGTGAACATTAGTCCTATGGAATGGACAGTTAAAACCCACAATAAGTGGAGCAATTACTCTTTTTTTCTGCCATTGGTCCATTTTGGTAAAGGGGGCCGCCTACTGGCACCACAGGGTACCAGCAGCTTGTTAGCCTTGGAACGTCTTTTTTCATATGAATAAAAATTTAAGGCATGTCCTCTCTATCGTTTTCAATTTCTCAAACTACTAAAAAACTATTTACTCTCATATTTTCAAAAACGCATTTTCAGCTGCTAGAATAATTTTTATGAAGAAAACTTAAAATGATCACGTTTTCGACTACTAGAAAAATTGCCATGAAGAAAATTTAAAACAATAAATTGTCATTTTGCCCACTAAAAATGAAAAACAATTCATTTTTTCTTGAATTACTCCTAATATGAAACACAATAAAATAAATTAGGTCATGTTGGCCACATCGCTTTACTATTTTTTTAATATTACAAAAAAAATGTCAGAGAAGAGAATTAAACCCTACACTTAGAGTGTTGGCTCTATATATATATATATATATATATATGTTGATATTACAGAGAAAGTATGGGGATAGAAAATCAAACCATTGACCAAAGGTTTGAACAGCAATAAAACATCATTAAACCACATGAATTTTGACAACGTGGTTACTATTCTAAAAAATGTTTCCAATTTTTCACAAAATAAATTTTCTTTTGCGCAAAATTATGTACATTTTCAATATGTCTATTGGTTGTTCACTTTTACCTTTTATCGGCCTACTATCACGATAGAGCAACAGATGCAAAACAAGCTTAGGTTCCATGCTTCCTTTAATCAGTACAAGACTGCCAACCTACAACCACAGAACTATCAAATGAAACGTTAATTGCCTAAATAACCAAAGAACCTCTGATGGTTCAAATCAACTAGAAATAGAAACAGTGACTAAATACTATACTCCTTACATAAAGCTAAAGGAGGATTCGTCTGATCAATTGTAATTGCACGAATTTAAAATCGAACAAAAAATTAAGCTATATGTAAGAGTTCACAAAATGCAACTCAAAAGAGCAAGAGGAAAAGAGGGAACACAACAAGAACAAAACAGCTAAATCACAATTTTACTGCTTCTGAAACCCCTACCCTCCAACAAACTGAAAAGTGCTTACTAACAATCTTAATTGCTCTTCCATATGCTGCTGCAAGCTTTATCAGTACCACAGATGGAGTTTCTTCAGATAGGTGAGCACCGATTGCCCGAACTTGTTCTTTTAATCTATCTTCACTGATGCAAACAGGTAATGGACAAAGTAGAACGATGTAAGGAAACCAATGGCACCAGTAGAAAGCATGATTGCAATTGCCATTATCAGCGAGTAGCCAAGATAAAGCATTGCTGAGACTGGACCACTCAAACTTCGGAGGTCGAAAACCAGATAATTGATGGAGTATAAAAATACATACAGGGCAACTGAACCTGATGCATAGAATGCTTTCCACCACCACATCCAATCCTCAACACAGAGATGCATGTAAGTGAGGACGACAGAAACTTCAGCACATACAGTAACCAACAAGATGAGAACAACAAGCAGGAAGCCAAAGACGTAATAGAACCTTCCAAGCCAGATGCTAGATAAGATGAAGAAAAGCTCAATAAAGAGGGTTCCAAATGGAAGAGTTCCGGCACCAAGAACAAGAAGCCAAGATGGGTATTTATGCGCAGGAATCTCTCTAGGGATCTGGTTAGTACGGACTGGGTATTCAATAGGTTCTGCTCTGGTGCCCAAGAATCCTCCCACGAGGGTGAGTGGCACTGAAATGCAGAACCATAGAGACAGAAGCACAAAGTACAAGGAAATGGGGAGAGCACCAGTGCTCCTGCTACCCCAAAGGACGAAATTTAATGCAGTCAGAATAACAAAAACAATTCCAGGGAAGAAACATGCTATAGACCAAGAAATAGATCTCCAGCCTTCAGATGATCCTTTGATGGTCCTCCACATGCGTACACCAACATAACCAGCTGCAATTCCCAAGAAGAGATAAAGCAATATCATTCCAGTTAACAGCATACCTCGCGAAGCTGGTGACATGAATCCAAGAGCTGCAAAAACAATAGTGACAACTGCCATGCCAGTAATCCGAACTCCATCCGCAACCATCACGCAGAGTAGCTTTGAGTGGTTAGGTTCTCTAAAGACATCACCAACCACTAGTTTCCATCCAGAAAGCTCCTCATTCATCTGTGCCTGAGCTTCTTTGTCCAACTCCTCATACCTCGCCAAATCCCTTCTCACAGTTCTCAAAAAGATGACAAAGACAATGCCAGCCAAGAAGAAAATCACCATCAGTGAATTGAGAATCGAGAACCAATGCACACGTGCACCTTCCATCCTTAGATAAGCATCCCATCGAGATGGCCATCTAACATTGCTTTTTACAAACTCAACCTCATATGTAAATGATACCCTCTCTTTCTCCCTTATAACTTGAGAATTTTCAAGCTCCTGCGGACAGCTAACAGTGGTAATGGTGTCATACATGTGGAGCTTAGTCATTTTTTCTGGGTCATACTTCACACTGCAAGGTACAACCTCAAAACCTACAATTTCATATCCTGAAGCTTTCTTCTTATCAGCTTCTGATATGACACCCATGCCTTCTTCTCCAGTTCCAATTATTTCCACACCAGCCCCTTCATATTCATGAATCATAACCTTGAACTTGAGATGGTTGATAATATAATCATCTTTACTGTTTGGCGGAGTGTATCCCACTGGAAACCCAGTCCATTGAATTTTAACTCCATTTTGGTTAGTAAATCTCATAACTGGTAAATTGTCCAATATCATGTTCACTTGATACAGATCACGAGTTCTCTGCTTCAAAAGCTTTACCTGATTCTCACTCAATGGAGGAGGGGTGCAGAGGAAAACAGATTCATTTACATTCATTCGGAAACGGTAAGGTGAGTTGTCAATCTGATCTCCCATCAGCAGTTCACCAAGATTCTCAGCACTTTTCTTTATACCTCCGACAGGCGGGCAGTATGGAAGACTGTAGTAGCTGAAAGGAAGTTCAGTCTCAATTGACGTCAAGGAATTCACTTTAGCATATATTTCATCTTTAGGTGAGTATGTGTGCATGTAGCTTCCAGGAAGATAAAACCCATTGCACGGTTGCAATATCAAAACCAAGAATATTATAGCAGTGATATATTTCCTTATTGAAACCAAAAATGACGCCATTCAGTAGAATGGAAATCAAAGCAAATCCAAGCTGCTTAAGCTACAACTGATGGCATACGAAAAGTAACCTGCAAAGGGAACATCGAACATCAGTATTTAAGAACCCACTCTTGAGTTGAAGAAATTTATATATGACACGCGGCTAGATAATAAATTTGTATACCAGAAAGAATTGAGGGAAGAACTCACAGGAAATGAATAGGAAGATCATGACAAACGAAACAATTTGAATTAATTAGCACAATGTTTTATTCGCATACTCCCTAAAAGCCCATAAAAATACTGAATGTTTCCCTCAGACAGATTCACCTACCATCTAATAACTAATGGGTATTGGTGTCCATAAGCTGTGATCAGAATCAAATACTCATTTAGAAATAACGAATATGAATATAAAGTAAAATAGAATAAGTGTGCGCAACACATAGGGGAAAACTTTATTGCCAAGTGATATATCCACAATGTAGATGCACATGCACCAAGAAATTACTAATTATATTTTTTGCATGCAAATCCAATTGCTCAACAATGAAACACAGCACATATCTTCAGTCCATTGGAAGTGATTATGGACAATTAATATTAGCTATATAGCTGTTAGGTTGAATTCATCTAAAACTACTAACAAAATCAAAAAGCTTTATCTTAAAACTAAGAAAAGCAACATTTGTAATACATCAAATGAAACTGGGATAGATGAGTTAATGAATTTAGGAATCTGTTCACAGGACATAGATTCGCTACAGGAAACCCAAACTAAAAAAGTTGTCCACCCACTACCAATGGAATGCTCCACCTCCATCCCAAATTAAAGCTACAAGTCTTTAACTAGTCAGAAGTACTTCACACATCATATTATGTAATCACTAACAGAATCTGTTAACAATACTTAGATTCATTTCAATGAAAATTGTTTGTCTACACCATAAACAATGGAATTGTCCACTTCCATCCCAAATTAAAGCTATACTCCTTTGCCTAGTCAACATTTCATTTTTTCAGAGTGTCATATAGCACAATTCTATTCACATAATATTATGTAATCACCAAAGAAACTGAATGTTCGCATATATAGTGGTATGGATAGATAATAATGCTGTATGTTGTTCCAAAATTTTGACAATTAGACTATTCGACTTAATAAATGGAGTTTGTCGTTTGCAATCACCAATCATTATCTTGACCGTGTTTTCCAATTTATTCAAAATGCATATCAATTATTAAATTAAGATCCACAAATCTCTCAATATCTTAGCCATTTCCCCCCAGACAGTTGTATAATTAATCCAGCAGTGGTATATTCACATTTGAAGAACATTTACACGCACACACCCCAGGCACACAAAAATAATCACTGCAGTTTCATCTTAAATAGATCAAATCAAACTCCCCTGAAAGGAAACTGAAACTATCTATTCACCAGTCCAAACATCGATCTACAACAGCTAAACGCCCAAACCGAACCTCCATAGAAATTCAACGACTAACCCTTAAATTCTAGGGTTTAAACGTCAGTATAAACAAATAAATCACAAAACTGAACGGCAAAGTAATCTTCAACCCAGAAAGCAATCACATATGTAAAAAGCGCCAGCAAATCAATAAAAATAACATACAAATATCAAAATCCAATCAAAGTACATCAACAAATCCTACACAGATACACGATTAAAAAGGAACAAACGCTACCTTTGGGGGATCCGGAATTGATATGGATCTGAATTGGGTAAAACGCAAGAGTTTTTATGGAAGTGGTGAATGTGTGTGCTTGTCTAGGTTGGAGAAATGGTTGCGTACGCGTGGATATGAAGTTGAGATTTGGCGTTTGCTGATGTTCAACGCCTTTTTGGGCAAGTTTTTTCTGATTATTACCTTCCTTTAACAGAATGACATAAATACCCTTGTAGTTCAGTAGATTTCTGCAGTTGTCCCGTACGCCTCCCCCAGAGGGGTACGACTGCGAAATTACAAATTTAATGCCCCCATCACCTTTTCGGCCAGAGAAAAACTGTAGTTACGATTACTTTAGGTAGAGTACTAGTCATCGAAACGTGCGTATCACGTTGTATGTTACAATAAATATATTAGTCATAAGAAAATTTTATTATGAAAGTGTTTTTCTATACACAATATTTTTTGTCAATATTGCATTTTTCTTGTTTTTGTTATCTGATTTAATCAACACTTTCGTTGTTTGCATTGAAAATTCACGTGAAAGCGCAACATATAGTTGTCTATATGAAAAGACATGCTCTAGAAGATATATTCCAACATGAAGTACAGTTTGCCCTTATACTTTGTTGATAGTCATTGTAAAGCACAGTCGTATTGAAAATTATTTTCTTTGAAACTTGAATGTGTAGCTTTCATCATTTGCAAGACTTAGTGGGATTCAGGGAAGAAAAACTTGTTTCCCAACGTGTTGTCCAAAGGTTATTTTTGCATGAATGACATTCGCTCCAAATTCACGACATATCATTCTTGTTCCATTTCAAAGTTTATTGGAGGGATCCAGATTTCTTAAGAGCACAATTGGACAATTCTTTTTCAACACAAGTTTGTGTGGTGGTAAAACATCTGGCAACAATGTATTTAGAAATTCTTTTTTGTAATAGTTGTTTATGTCATCAATCGCTTCATCGAAAATAACGAAGTCTTGACTTTCATTAGGAAATAATCGAATTAACTTAGTATTAAGGTAGTCAACATATTTAGTCTTTTTGAAAGATCGGCGCGCGTGTGTCATATATTCAGACGAATATGCATTTGTTTTTGCTAAATCTAGGAAAACAGAAATTGATGAGTTTTAACTCTTGATATTCTACATCATTGCTTACTATTACTGTCTCCATCGGTAAATAAATGAAATCATCCTTTATTGTTGGTTCCATTCCATTACCAATTTGAATTAAAAGGTCTCCAAAGTGAATATCATTTTGAGCCCTCATTTTCTAATTGAATTTTGTAAGTATTCTCTTTCCGAATTGTATCAAGATTTCGATTATCTCACTAAATAATGTGGCTTGGATTTTGGTAGCCTACGGAGACATAAAAAGAAATGAGTTAGTATGAAAAAGAATTGCTGAGATAATGGTATATTGATTCAAAATATAAACAGTTAAAAAATATTACCTCTTCATCTGTTAAAATAATTTTTGAACTTGAATGGGACCGTTTGCATTGTATAGTTTTCAATGCAACTTTTCCGAAGAACAGAAACTTTAATGCTCCATTCTTGATAAAATGCACTCAATTCTTTTATTAGCAAAATGAGCTCTCTTTTTTTGTTGATGTCAATGAAGTCATTTTTCTAGAGAAGGTATTGAAACTAAGATTGGATTGAATTGAAAGAAAAATATAAGTTGAATTTGTGTTACAATATTCTTGAATTTATTTGAATTTTGATCATCAATTGATAGTGGGTGAAGTATATGAGATGTGAAGGTGGATATGCATGCTTAATTGTTTTATACCATTCATTTGTTTTGATTATGGAACTTGAATGGAATCAAATATATTAGTGATGTATATTCATTAGTTTTATAAAGATTCCACTTTTTATATAGTAGTTATGTATCAAACATGTGCGTTGTATGTTATTTGTAATTTATAATTTTATGATTTAATAAATTTTATGTACGTCAAGTGAAAATATTTTATTTCTACAAAACTATTGTCTGAAATTTAAGATGATTTAATCTAATATGATTTGTAACTTTTTTTCTTTTCACAAGAACACAACACACATACGGTACAAAGATATTCTAGGTCATCTAACAAAATCATGATTTGTAACTATTAGAGAGGCAAAAACGAAAAATAATTTTTGCAATGAGTATGGAAAAATTAGAAAATATTAAAAAGCAAAAAAAAAAAAAAGGTTCAATTATCTTGACATTGGGATTGTTTTGACATTGTGAAACCATGTTCAAAAAGTTGAAGTGTCACTAAAAACTTCTACTCAAACACACTAGTGGAATTGTAAACAGTCAAGTGAAATCCAATGTACAAATAATTTTACCCATGGACAATACCATAGCGGTAAAAACTGTAATGCTAGAGGAATCGTTATTGCAAAATATTAGTGGGAGATCATAAGTATCTATACTGTAAAATTGATGTTATCAATGTGGTAAATATAGTAATATTTGAATAACCATTACGGCAAAAATGTAATATAAGTATAGTTCTTATAATTAATATATAAATAGTTTTTTTTCTTTCAATTTTACTTAATTAATGTGATTCAATTCAATTTATGGGCAAGGACATATGAGGAATTAAAATAAATGTGTAGGGCCAAAATATTGTCTTTTATATATAGTATAATATCAAGTATGATATGATATGATGATATGCGCTACTATTAAATGATGATATATATTAGTACTTACACTTATTTAATATCACTATACTAACACACATTAGTAGTCAACGATCGCCTTATCTTTGATAATAGACGCTCACCGCGCTTCAGCCACTCTACATATTTTAGGTTAAAATCTGGTTTTTCATGCTCATTTCCTTTTGTTCCTTGCTGCTTGTGAAGGAATAGCCTTTCAATAACATGTAGCTCAATCCACGGAGGTAGGGTTGTGAATGTTGCGAAAATTCCACCTGAATATGACTTCGGATCAACTCAAGATCTTTGTCTTCGTTTGAGAGATGTAAAATAAACAAGAGAAATAAATAACAACACAAGATTTACATGGAAAATTTCAAAACCGGAGAAAAATCACTGGGCGTCAAAAATATTCCACTATATGAAAAATTATTATAATCATATAGAATCTCACACTCAAACCTCGATTACAATCTCTACAACACCCACTAGACTTTACCACACTTGACCAACCTTTTTCTTTGATAGACCTTAAAGAAAAACCTTCAAGTATTAGGCCTAGAATTTCCTCACTTTGGTGTTCAGAATCTCTACTGGAATTGTAATAACACAGATCATACAAACTTTCCATATATATAGAGGATGGATGGCGGTTAAAAGGGCTTAAACTTTGGTCAAAGTTTGCAACTCTATTCCAATTTTCCTTCTCTAATGGCGGTAGAAACATGAAGAGTTTCAGCTTGATAGCCATGCTTGCTTGTAAATTCCAGCTACCATGCGTGCAAACACGACTAAGCAATCTCGAGAACCCTTTCTCAAATGTTCCTACAACCATGCACAATGATTATCAAATTGGCATTTCTTCAAGCTTCTAATTACCGCCATGCAATTTCTTCTTCCAACTTCTAGCTTGTCCATTATTTTATTTAGCGAATTCTCAACAGTCAAACCCTCCTGACTGTGTAGGTGCTTACATTTGTTGGTCTATGAAAAGATAATGGATTAGATTCCTCGATTGTAGTCGTAGAGATAGATTCCAAAGCTGTATTAGTGCTTTGATCAAATAGTGGTTGGAAGGCTTAGAAAAGCACTCTTATCATCCTTCTTGGGCAACATGACCGAGAGAGTTGCAAAATATCGAAGATAGACAATCATTAGAGAGCCAGGTGAGAATGGCTGGCTAGACCATTCACCCAAAAAAAAAAAAAAGAAGAAAAATGTGTTATAATAATATCAATCGATCATCAAGCGCTATTTTGTGTCGATTTATTAATTTTTTTATTTGGAAAAAAAGTTCTTTCTCACTTCAGAAATAATCTATTCTTTTGAGAAAATCGGCAATATCTTTCAATTGGTCCTCCAAAAAAAAATCGAGATTTGTGTAAAATTGAAGGTTTCAACAAAATTTAATATGTTTCCAAATAATCTATATATCTATACATATATATATAATAAGAGAATGATGGCTTTTCCCGCTCTTTTTATGGCTCTCTAGGGTTTCTGGCTCTATAAAGTTTCTAGCTCTATAAGATTTTTGGTGATATTATTTAATTCTTTTTTTATATTTCTATTTTTATTTTTTTTCTTGAGATTGTTATATTAATTTTTTTAAATAATATTCACCTCTTCCTTTATTAATCGATATTTGATCTTCAATTCACGGTAGTTTTTTTAGCTAAATATTTTGAATCAGTGATCTGTCACTTATAAAATCGAACACGAAATTAATTAAGAGTTCTATTTTAAAAAAATCATATAGTAATTTTTATGATTTGAAAACTCAAGTATAGCACGTCTATAAACTAATAAATTTTTAAAAATATGTAACATTAATTGTAAATTTCAATTTTTAATAATTTTTAATAAATTTTTATATGGTTATTATAATAAAATAATCAATTGATTTTTTTAAAAATTATAGTACTCTAATTTGTCGATTATTTAATTAAATTAGAACTTTTTAAGTCTTATCATATTTAGAGTTGGATTATTTATTTGATAGATGAATCGAATATTAATACGGTTGTACTGTAATAGTTGTTCAACAATATTTATTAAACATGTTATTTTTATTGAATCACCTCAATTAATTTTTATTTATATATGTAAAATTAACTGGTGTTGTAATTCAAATAAGTGCTACGGCAGTTATGCTTCTCATATTCTAGACAGAAGTTCTTGGATTGAAACACACCCGCCCCTCCTCCCCTCCCCTACCCTACCCTACCCTACCCTACCCTATACCCACTGTATCAAAACAAAGAAGAAGAATTTACTGATACAAAAGGTGTTACTGATAAATAAATTAAAATATAATAGAATGGTTATAAAAACTTATGTTTCATAATATTAATATGACTCAATTGGCTGTATTAATAATTTATATTAAATTTTTATATAAAAGTTCATTGACATTTATATTAGAGTAATTATAGGGAGAAATATTTATTTGACATTAATAACTGATATTAGTTCTCCTCCCGCCCTCTATACGTACTGTATGAAAAAAAGAAATTAACTGATGCAAAAAGTGTTACTGATAAATAAATAAATCTAAATATTATAGAATAGTTATAAAAAGTTATATTTCATAATGCTAATATATAACTTAACTGGCTGTATTAATAATTTATTAAAGTTTTGTAAAAAACTTTATTGACATTTGTTATTAGAGTAATTCTAAATAGACATGTTTATCTGATATAAATAACTGATATTTATTAGTTGGCAAATGTGAATTGGTTGTTTATATGCAAGTGGTGAATTTAAAGGCTCTCGGTCATCAAATACATGGTTGATAGCTAAACATGTCACTTTTTCATGCCAGATAAATATGTCTCCCTAAAATTACTATTGTTATTATTACTTTTAGATCATGTTTAACGCACGGGTGAAAATTCTAGTATATAATATGAGATAATATGTTATGAAATAGTACTATTTATTTAGACAAGTCTCTATTCTAATTGTCATTGTTATATTTATGTATGTGTGGATAATTATAAATATCCAATTTAGCAACCAAAAAACTTTCAATTCAAAAAATTATATTTTTAATTACAGGTATCGCTACGAATTGCTTATGAATTTTCAATTCCCCCATATGAGGTATTTTCTATATTTTATTATAGTGTATATTCCCATTATATGTGAGTTTGTATTGTTGATTTTCTTAGCGCTGTATTTCAGTTGTATAAATATCTATGCGTATTTATATTACTATAATACAGATTTTGTAATTGTACTTCAGGGGAAAAAAAAGACATTTTGCTGCACTTGTCTAGGCCAAATTAACATTTAAAGCAAACAAATTAATTCCAATTTATTTAATTTTAATATTTTCAAAGTTGGATTTTTAAATCCAATTTATTTATAATTAAATATTCTTATTTTTAACTCAATTAAGTAATAATCTATATATATACATTAAAGTAATTTAGTTTACATTTCCCATTTTCCCGCCCAAATCAATTTTTAAATCCGGTTATTGCATCTTAACCATTAGTTTAATACTTAGTCTTAGCCTTTGATTATTTTTTTCTTTTTATTATTTTTATTTATTATTTATCTTTTTATCTTAATATATTACCTTACATAGAGATAATCACAAATGGATAATTTAAATAATTAAATCAAGATCTTAGCTTTTCTATATATAAGTTCACTTACATTAAAAGAAACTTTCACATATTATATCTTAATAATCATAATAATACATGCAATTATACAGAGTATCACTTGGAATTGATTTTCTATATCTTTTGAAAAAAGTTTGAATTCAATTTTCTTTTTTTTAAACAGTTTTAAATCTTTGTGATTTTTAATTTTTTTAATGTAATGTAATTCATTGATATTTATGCAAAATTCACAATCTGAATTCGGTTTTTTTATCTTTTTAATATTTTCATTTATTTTTTATCTTTTTATCTTAATATATTATTACTTAACATATATAATATCACAAATAGATAATTTAAATAGCTAAATCAAGATCTTAGTTTTTTCATGTAAGTTCCCTTATATCAAAGAAAATTTTCACATATTTTAGCTTAATAACCACTTAAATTCAGTTTTCTATATCTAGAAATAATAATAATTAAATTTGATTTTTTTAACAGTTTTAAATTTGTATGATTTTTAAATTTTATTTTATGTAATGTAATTCGTTGATATTTTTACAAAATTCACAATATGAATTCTTTTTTTTTTTTATCTTTTTAGTATTTTCATATATTTTTTATCTTTGTATCTTAATATATTACCTTACATAGAGAACATCACAAATAGGCAATTTAAATAACTAAATCAAGATCTTAACTTTTCTATATAAGTTCTCTTACTTCAATTGAAACTTTCACATATTTTATCTTAATAATCATAATACATGCAATTATATAGATTATTACTTGAATTCGGTTTCCTATGTCCTTAAACAAAAAATTATATTCGGTCTTTTTGAACATATCCAAAATTTGTTAGATTTTTAAATTTTATTTTATGCAGTTTAATTCATTGACATTTATGCAAAATTCACAGTATGAATTTGGTTTTTTTATCTTTTTATTATTTTCATTTATTTTTTTGGTCTTATCTTAATATATTACTTTATATAGGGAATATCAAAAACAGATAATTTAAATAACTAAATCAAGATTTTAACCTTTTTATATGAGTTCCCTTATATCAAAGGAAAATTTCATATGTTTTATCTTAATAGCCACTTGAATTCAGCTTTTACATCTAAAAAAATAGTAATAATTGAATTCAATTTTTTAAATAGTTTAAAATTTGTGTGATTTTTATATTTTATTTTATATAATATAATTCATTGATATTTATGCAAAATTCACATTATGAATTCAGTTTTTATTTGGGAATAAAATAAGAATCCCACATTTATAATTTAGTGAAAAGAATTGAGAATATATATCTATATTAACATACTTGAAGAAGTATTATACATAATAGGGTCTTGACTTATCGGTTTTGAGTTTCTAGAAAGTTTAAAATTTTAATGGATAATTATTGAAAAATATTTATTATGAACCATATCCGTGTTTATCTCAAACCGTCAGATTATTTTCTGGATTGGTTCCAATATTTGTCAATTCATTATTTTCCAATTGATTTGGTCATGACGGTTCAATTCTTTAAAAACTGATTAAATTATGTTAACATATTAAAATATTTAGTCTGTAAAAGATGTATATTATGAAAAATTAAATATCATTAATATATATCACAAAAGCTTAAAAAAACAAACAAGGTAATAAATAACATGTGTATTTTGTAGAAAAAATTGGTGTTCACTCAGAGACAATTTTATATAGATATTTAGAGAGTTAAAAAATGAAAATATCTGAAAATTATGATACGTATTAAAGATGGTCAAATAAAAAATTCTACTATAAATGTTGTAATATATATTATCGTTCATCTTTTATTCTTGCTAAATTTATCGTATGTAACATAATTTCCCTCGCGTTATACATTGACAGCCTAATACAAACTACGTACAAAAACTTTCTTTAACATTTTTCTTAGGTTTTTTGTGTAGACAATTATTTATCTCTATTAATGAAAGATATCGTATTACGGGTAGTAACTATATTATTTTTCTTTACACATACATAAACGGTCAAATATTATAATTTAAATTTTTTTTATACAATCGTGTTTAATCTTCTTGAGTTACTTATATTATCTAGTATTATCATCCCGTGCAACGCACGAGTGAAATGCTAGTGGATAATAATAATTGTTATTATTGTTATTATTATTATAAAATAAAAAAGCATATAAAAGTAGGATAATGGTTTTGGCTGGAAAACTTGCATATGACTACTATCCTACTTTAATATATATATAAGATAAGATAAGATTATCACCACATTTTCTAATTTTTAATCCCAATCACCAATTAGATTTTATTTTATCTGAAAATATCTTTCTTTCTTTATCTACATTTTCCTTCGCTTCCTCCACTAAACCTCATTTTATCTTCCTTTATATTAAAAAAAAAAAAAACTCATTTTATCCAAAAACACTTTCTACTCATTATCTTGAGGAGTTTTATTTTCGATTGATTTTCTTAATTTTTGGTTTCGATTTATTTCAAACTGTCAGATTGGTTCTAAATTAATTCCAATATTTGTCAATGTTTAGAAAATCGAACCTGCCATTAAATCGGAAAAACTAACAGTTCAAGATTTTAATTAAATAATTGAAAACAAAATTAATTTGTACCTAAAATAACGTTGAAATTTAATTCCTATTTTAAAAGCTATTGAACATATGACTTTAGACATAGAAAGGGAATTCCACATTGGTTATTTAACTAAAAGAATTGAAAATGCACACCTATATTAAGCTATTAAAGAAGGTTTTTACATAATAGGGCGTTAGCATATGGACCGTGAGTTTTTAAAAAGTTCAAAATTTTAATTGATTATTAATTAAAAGGTTTATTGTGTACATGTTAACTGTATGTTTTTTTATCTCACACTGTCGTATAGTTTTTCAAATTGATTTCAGTATTCGTAAATAATCAAAAAATCAGAAAAGCTAACGGTTCAAAGTCATCGAACTGATTTTAATTAAATAAGCTAATTTGAAAAAAGAACATTTGATTTCATAATTTTTTATTGTTACCGTTTAAAAAATGGTTGAAATTTTTTTTCTTTTTAAAGAGCTATAAAAAATATGACTTTGGTTATAGAAAGAGAATCTCATATTGGTTATTTACTAAAAAGAATTGAGGATGTATGCATATATTAAACTACATAGTGAAGGGGCATAATAGGGCCTTAGCTCATGGTTCTTGAGCTTCTAAAAAGTTTAAAATTTTAATAGATCATTAATGAAAAAAGTTTATTGTGAACTAACTTTTTTTGTCACATATTGTCAGATTGTTTTTCTAAATGGTTCCAATATTCATATATTTTCTTCAATATTCTCCTTAAATTTTTTTATACAATCTTTTTACCTTCATTAATGAAAGATATTATATTATGGGTAGTACCTATATTATTTTTCATTACACACAAGTAAACGTATAAAAAGGGAATCTCACGTTGGTTAATTAGTAAAAAAATTGAGGATATCTACCTATATTAAATTCCTTGGATAAGTGTCATTCATAATAAGGCCTTAACTTATAGGTGTTAAGTTTTCAAAAAGTTCAAAATTTAATGGACCGCTATTGAAAAAAGTTTATTATAAACCAATTGACTGTATCCGTCTTCATTCAATACATTCAGATTATTTTCCGAACTGATTTCAGTATTCGCAATTGTTTAGAAAAGGTTCAAGGTCAACGGACCAGTTTTTACTGAACAATTGAAATAAATTAATTTTTATTTAAAATAACGTGAAAAAAATTCGATTTTATAAATTTTTTTAATCGTTACTGTTGAAAAAAAGTTGAAATTTTTTTTAAGAATCATTGAAAATGAGACTCTGGGTATAAAAAATGAATCTCACATTGATAATTTAGTCAAAAAATTGAGAATGTATGCCTATATTAAACAACTTGGTGAATGGTTATACTTAATAGGGCTTTTGCTTATCGGTTTTAAGTTCCCAAAAAATTCAAAACTTTAATGGATTATTAATAAAAAAAATTTATTATTAAGCAGTGAACCGTATCCGTCTTTATTTCACATCGTCAGATTATTTTCTAGATTAATTTCAGTATTCGCATATTTTCTTTAATATTTTCCTTAGCTTTTTTTAGACAATTTTTTATCTTCATTAATGAAAGATATCGTATTATGGATAAACACATATATTGTTTCTTGTTACACGAACATAAACGATAAAATATTATAATTTAAGGGTCATATAAGAGTCACTAAAAATGTGACTTTGGATATCGAAACGGAATCCTACATTGGTTAATTAGTGAAAATAATTGAGAATGTATACCTATATTAAATTACTTGGACAAGTGTTACGCAGAATATGACCTTACTTATGGGCTTAGAATTTTCAGAAAGTTTAAAATTTTAATGTTTTGTTGTTGGAAAAAAATTTATTGTGAATCGGTTAACTGTATCTGTTTTTATCCCACACTGTCAAATTTTTTAACAAATTAATTTCATTATTAGTAAATGTTTAGAGAACTGAACCAGTTATCAAACTGGAAAGCTATAATTGTTGACCGGTTTTAACTAAATAATTGAAATAAATTAATTTTTACCAAAAATAATGTGGAAAAAGAACGTTCGATTTTATAGTTTTTTTATTCTTAATGTTTAAAAAATTGTTGAAATTTTACTTTTTTTTCTATGAGCCATTGAAAGTATGACCTTGGGCACAGAAATACAATCACATGTTAGTGAAAAGAATTGAAAATGTATGCCTATATTAAGCTACTTTTCTAAGTAGCTTAATGGAACCTTGGCTTATGGGCTTTAAGCTTCCAAAAAATTTAAAATTTTAATGGAGCATTAATGCAAAAAAAATTTATTGTGAATCTGTATCTCACACTGTCAGATTATTTTCTGGATTAGTTCTAGTATTCGGAAATTATTTTCAATGTTTTCCTTAGTTTGTTTGGACCATTTTTTATCTTTATTAATGAAAAATATGGTATTAGTTATGGGTAGTACTTATATTATTATTCGTTATATATATGTAAACGATCAAATATTATAGTTTAATGGTCATTGAAAATGATACTTTGTGTATAGAAAGAAAATCTCACATTTATTAATTAGTGAAAAGAATTAAAGATTTATACCTATATTAAGTTATTTGAAGAAGTTTTATCTATAATAGAGCCTTAGCTTATGAGCCTTGAGTTTCCAAAAAGTTTATAATTTTAATGGATTATTATTGAAAAAAATTTATTGTAAACCAGGAAACGGTATCTGTCTTTATCTCGCGCTATCAGATTATTTTTCATATTGATTCTAATATTCGCAATTTTTTTAAATTTTTTTACTTTAGTTTAATTAGACCCCTTTTTTATCTCCATTAATAGGTAACACATATATTGTTTTTCTTAATAGACACATAAATGATAATATAACTTAAATATTTTTTATATAATCATCTTTAATCCTCTTGAATTGATATTATTATCTAGTATTATTATCTCGTGCAACGCACGGATGAAATAACTAGTTATTCTCAATGTCACTTATTATAGCCTAATTTTACCATTTAAAATGTATATAATTGAGCTAATTTAATTATTATACCCAAATTAACAAATTAAATTCAGTAATAATTAAATTATTGAGTCCAAATCATCATTTGAACTCCATCAAATCTCATCACTACATCATTATATATAAAAAGTGTGAATAAAGGAAAATCTTTTGATTTCCTTATTCACCCTAGCTCTTTACCTTTACCATTATATTATAGCTTGAACTAACTACTAATTAAATGAAAATATTTATTACTTAAATGACTATGAAATGAAAAGGCATCCATCATCACTTAATACTAGTTAAATCACCCATGCATTTCACGGATAGAAAAATTTATTAGAATATATTACTAGATGGTTAAATATAAATCTGTAATATTTACACCCCGATAGAAAATATAAAATCATGGGTATACATTAATTGAATAAATAAGATCAATGAGCTTAATAATTTTAACATTCAAGATCGTTTAAAAGACAACATACATTGTTATATATATTCTTTTGTACATATATACAATAATAAAAAAATACATATTACCCGCCTTGTTTAAAGAAAAGTCCTAACAAAACTAACAAATTCAAAAAAAAAATGTAAAATACATTAACAATATTCAAATAATATTAAATTCACCAATACACACGGTAGAGATAGTGAATTAACGAATTATGATAGATTAGAGTTTGTTTTAAAATTGACATTTCAGATTTTGTATGTTAATTTATTAGTAAAGAAGATTAATAAACAAAATAAATTGGCAAAATGGTTAAAGTTTAGTTGTTAAACTCAATCGTCAGGGGTTCAGGTCTTGTCTAAGTTCTTTCACAACAATTTTTGTTAAACAGAAAAGGAATAATTACCGCAAAATTTACCAAATAAAAAAGGCGGGAAAATCACGGTATAAAAGATACTGAGATTTAAGTGGATTAATTAATATATATATATATAAATTTTTAATCACTTCAAAATTAATACATGAAATTTCCTTTCAAAAGAATAATAACATATATGAAATTAAGAAAATAACTAATTACTTATTTCAACAATTATTATTACCGGAGGGCTTAAAAAATGAAAAGGAAAAGAAAATGACTTTTTTTAAGCCTAAAAAAATTATTTTACTATTATTTATATCATTTATCTACATTCTTCTCTTTCTTCTTCACTATTATTTTTATTATTATTTTTAAATTTGTCTCTATCTCTCTTATCTTTTTTGAATTTTCCTCTGTTTTCTCCATCTCTCTCTCTCTCTCTCTCTCTCTCTCTCTCATATCACCTTGACATTCAGCCTTAACATCATTCTTGAGAATGTTTACCATTACTGTAGCTAATCACTGCAATTCTCTCTCTTTATTATAGTGTTATTCAATTGTTTAGTTTTATAACATGGGATTGCTGGATATTGTTGTTTTTGGGAAAAATTGTCCCAAGTTTCTTACTTTCATTTATTTTTCATCGATGGTCTAGTTCTAGCAACTTGAATTTAAGGCCTAAATCTCATGGATGGTTTTCGGGTGCTTCAAAGCCAAAATTTAATGTATCTTTTTTATTATGGACTGGAAACAGTTAGAATACGTATAATTATGCTTTAGAGTGGCTTATCATTGCAGCACATTGAGGATGATATCAAGATAATGTATACATATTTGGATTAATATTGTATACAAATTTGCATAAAAGTAACATTAATAATGTCCTATTCGATATCACCAACATGATTGTATTTGTGGTCATGATCAGGGTGCCAAGAAAAGGTATAGTTGAATTTGTAATATGATCAAGATGTGATTTAGTGATTTATCTTGAGCGCGTTTGGTGAGGTATTTTCCGTTAAATACTAAAAACATGACTTTTTATCAACGTAGATAAGACTTACGTGGATAAAAGTCATATGCTTATTTGAATAAACCACCTAAAGATGCCAATCCAAATTTAATTACTTAACGAGAAAGTAATATAGTATTTTTGGCTATGTGAATTTGAACTCAATGATATTAATTACTTAACGAGAAAGTAATATATTTGCCAAATTTATAAACAAGAAAAGAAAATGACCTAGTACCTGACCTCTTTTATCTTGTATAATAATATAGTATTTTTTTTTTTGAAAGGAATAATATAGTATTATATATATATATATATATATTACATCTTGGGATTGTCCTGTTAAGCTTGTTTTACTCTACCTAATTGCAGTTCGTTTGGATAGTAATCAGAAAAGTGACAACAAATTATCCTTTGAGTTTTTTAATTTTTTTGTTAACTCTTTTTCTTCTGTTCTTAGAGGAATTCTTTTGGAATTTTTTTACCTAATATGGGTAGCTATGATGTTGACATTCTATATATGTTGATCGTCATGAATGAGAAGAATTTAAATAACAATAGTTTAAAATTAAAATTATATTGAGAAATAAAAATAATAAAATCGATATAAATAACTAAGTTCTAAAACGCAATCACCGGAATCACTGCAACGTCTTTCTTAGGAAATGGCAACCGAATATCTCCCTTGAAGGACCGCCATTGATAGAAAGAATTTCCACCGGAGATGTCCTCTTCCACTCTATCTCATTGCCTTTGTTTCTTATGCCAAATGTTCCAAGAACAAAAGAGAATGCCTCCCCAACTGTCTAATTTCAAATGGTATATTCCATAGGTGTGGACTAGGAAAGTGACGGGCTTTAGGAACCGACTTCTATCACAAGACAAAACCCTAACAATTGGATTTCATACAAGTGCCAATCGCTAGGTGGCTGTCCAGCTTTGATGCATTAGTTAGTTAGTTCGTCTTTTCTTTTGGGCTTGGGATGGTATCTTTCACTTGTGGATTACCCTTTTTGAACTTCTGATAATGAAATGAGTGAGTTATGCTATATGAATAAATTCACATACAAAAAATCTAATAAAATTGACACATAATATAATTTTATTTTTTAACACATCACATCACTTTTATATCAACATTTATCACATAACTCACATGTCAATTTTGTCTCCCTTTTTTGTTTATCTTTTTGTCCAACTAGAATTTTCCTAATGAAATTGATGCTTTTTTTTTAAAAAAAAATGAGTTTGCAAGTTGAAATCTTGGCATCGTCAAAGTACCAGTTGGAAAAAAAAAATAATAATAAGAATAATAATAAAGAAATTTGGTTGCCTACACGAGAAATTTGGCGCATTTAGTTCTACAATCTGCGATAATTTTGGGAAAATTTCGTCACATATCTATCAACTTACAGCTGCGTTTGTTTAAAATTTTGTTTTTCATATTTCTTTTTCTCTTTTGCTCTTCAATCAGAGATAATTACGTGGTCTTTCTATTCAAATTCACGTCAAAACAATGAATCTGGCGCAAAAACCATCCAATCTCCAACTGAATCATCTCAAAAACAAATTATTGGATATGGTATGGTATCGGTCGAGTTTCAAATAATTTAAAAAATTATTATTATAATCTAATTTGGCCAAACTTCATTTTGCTTCAAACAATTTTTTAGAATTATAACTAATGAAAATGATCAAGCACTTTCCAGAAGTGCTGTTACAGGTGGCATGTATTGATGCATGTCATGTGTATTTTAAATTTACGTGACATACATCAATACATGTCACATAAGGGTAGGAAGTGCCGAACAGCACTTCCGGGAAGTGTTTGAAAATTACCGTTATAATTAAATAGTAATTTTCTAGTATACATAGTTGGTGCATGTATAGGCATTAGAGTTCCGATCTAATACTATGTGTTATGACACTATATGAAATCATATGACTATGTGACGTACATCGGGACACGCCACGTGAAAAACCACAATCACGTACATGCCATATGTCTATATGGTACTATATGATGCCATACATATATTTTTATACCATTTTCAATGGAGATTATGTGGAATTTCAATTTAGTATTTGAGAGCCATGATTACTATAAGTTTAATTCTCTTTTTGAATTCATATTATAATCTTACTTACGGCTGATTTGACAGCTGCTTATTTATAATTACAAAATTTTAAACTTTTATTAAATCTACACCACTCACTTCACCTCATTATAATTTCTTATTAAAATTCAATGTCAATAATGAATATCAAATCGCTACTCAATTATGATTTTAGAGGTTTTTTTTTCGTTTAAAAATGATTTTAGAGGTGTTCCCTCTTTGAAGTTGCCTCTCATTCCCTTTATCCTCTTGTATTATTTAAAAAAAAAAATAGAAAGGGAGAATATCTCTGTATAAGAATTCCATAGTCTATACATTCACTGTGTTTGGCAATTGGATAGTTTATAGATTAGTTTATCAATTATTATGTGGTATCATTTTATTAGTTATTTTTTGTAAAAAAATAAAAAATTATGACTTGATTTTTATTTTTTAATTTTTTTAAAAAAATAAATTAATAAAATGATGTCAAGTTACAGTTTATAAACAGAATTATTGGTTATAAATTAAGTTGCCAAATACACTGATAGCACGGACATAATTAGTAATCTATCATTATTATAGATAATGGACACAAATTCAAACCTGTACGAAGTGAAAATTGACCTTTTTAAGCTAATGGCGTGATTTGCATGCACCATCCTGAACTTTTCGGCTTAATTTCAAAAGTGTCCCAAGTCTATATTTTTTGCATTAACCTCCTCAATATTTGACATCACTATAATTAATTATTTTTTTTACCTCTACGACCTTGTTAGGGGCAAAAGATAATTCCAACATATATTTTAACATTTTAGTTGCAATTTTATCCCAACTTACATTTTTTTTCTTTTTCAAAGTAGTTTTTCAATAAACATGTGTTGGACAAATGCACGAATATCAGAATGGCCCCTGCTTCTTAAAAAATGGATAAGAAAATAAAAGAAAGAAAGTGTAGGGGGCACTGCATAATTGTCTTTCAAGCAAAAGATGTCAAAAAATGTAGAATTGTCATCAGCTGGAAAAAACTTAGCAATATTAACAAAATAAAAATAGAAAAAAGTGAACGAAATGTGCATACTAGTACATAACCAATAATACCAAAACAAAAACTAAAATAGAGAAAAAAAGGGAATATTAATTTAAGCAATACAAACCCAAAAAAATTACAAGATTAAAATAAATGCATCATATCGAGATCTCATTTCTGATTTTTGCATCGAATCATCATAAGACACAATTACTTAACCCAATAAAAAAATTAAAAAAATAGAAAACCGTAAATGTTATATAAAAAACCCATTATGATAGAGGTAAAGAAACCGGAAAAACTTACAAAAGAATTGCCACCAATCTCCAAAATAAAGGTCAGAAATAATTTTGCTACCTCAAAGGTTGAGGAGCTTGGTGTCAAAAACAAAGAGCAATGATACATATGTGCAAAAAATTGTAGAAATATACCCTTAATACAATCTTGTTAATTTACACATCACATTAAATTTTTATCAATTTTTATTACATAGACCACATGCGTCTGTCTGTATAATTTATTTATTATTTTATATTTTTATTATTATACTATTAGTATTTTTAAAAATAAAAAGGCCGGAGACAATCTATCTCACAAAGATCGTGGGTATATGTCATAAATAAATAAATTGAATATTAAGCATGATATTTGCTTACCGACCAAAAACTGAGGATGAAATGAAAATAACCCTTTTATTATTTTTTATTTTTTATCTTATTATTAAATGAATACAGTTGGGAACATTAATTTCGGTTCCCAAGCGGGCCAACTCACGAATTAATCCATTTCAGACGACACTGTTTGCCGACACCACGTGTCCCCTAAACCATTTTGATAAGCATGACATGATCACATGATTTCGTTATTTTGACAATTCTTCCGCTAATAAATTATTTAAAATGATCCATTCGCACAAGTTAAAAATGGATTTTCTCCAATGATACGAGAATTTGGAACTTATTTGCTTTTTTTTTTTTAAAGTACAATTATAGGTTGTATTACATCAATATAAGTGCATATATAGATATATGTTAAAATAATGTAAATAGATCAATAATATAAACTCTCATATAAGGGACTAAAAGTACAATAAAATATAGATAAACCACACATAGGGGTAATGAAACATGATACTTCTAAGGGTCAGTTTGACATTGATTATATATTTTAAATTTTAAATTCTTGAGACACTTGTCAAATTCTCTCATTGACATCTCACTCTCAAAACACATCAAATAACAACTTTTCAAAATTTAACCAATCAAATTAAGCCACATGTCTTCAAAATTTAAAATTCAAAATGTGTTATAAATCATTTAGTTTATAATCAATGCCAAACGGACCTTAAATCTCAAGGCCTCACACTTAGGCCATAGCCTCTAATCAAACGGGTTGAGGCCTCATCGGTAGCTTTATGTCTAATTACTAGATGAGAATATACCAGTTAGACTTTGTAAATTGTAACAAAATAAATGGCGGTCCGACTAAGAATCATTATTTATTTCTTAATAAGGAGCCTTATCGGGGGTCGCTTTTGTTAGATTTCCCCCACGTAAGCGATTTATATCTTTATTAGGAGTCTTATCTATCTCCTTAATAAATTTCAATAAATGGTGTTTGATATACTTGTCAACCGTAGACAACGTGCTAAAAAATACACATGAGATAATGTAATAGACATCCTCTATTTTTTTAACCATATAAATATTATGTACAATGAGGTAGATAATTGTTCCAATAGATGGTTAATTCTAGATATTCTGTTTCGCTGGTACAGAATTGTAATCCATAACTTCAACGAAAAAATCTAAGACGAAAGTTGATCAAGAGCCTTTTTGGTGTCTGTATCATTGGGAGACACTTGCCTTTTTTATAGTACAGCCACAAATGAGCTCTTGTGTAGCAAAAAAAAATTAAAATTTTTTAAACCTACGCCGAACGTGGGGCCATCTCATCTCGCGTAATCTAATTAAAATAATAGATAGATGCGCCAAGATGCTATCTACTGATAAGGTAGCCAGTCTGGAACATCTCTAAAAGCATCTCTAATGTAAAATTAAAGTAAAATGTTTTACGTGTATATAAGTCAAAGAATATTGACATTATATTTTAAAAATTTTCCAATATAACAATACCAACATTATATATTAACCAAGTTATTATTAAGCCCTTGTTTGATACTCTTTAACAAAACACATTATAATCCCACCTACCACTGATTTGACTATTGATTTGACAACTACTCATTTATAACCACAAATTTCAAACTTCTATTAAATCTACACCACTCATTTCACCTATTTATAATTTCTCTTTATAAATCAACCACCATAAATTAAATTAAACATCTCCTAAGACCTTGAAAAAAGAAAGAGAGAGGAATGTATTTGTCAACAATGCCATTGTGTTTCCTCCAGTCGGCCACGTCTTATGCATATCTTCGACACGTAGCAATTAGCTGCCAGTCAGCACTCCATTTTCTCAATTATATTACGAAAGAAAAGAAATAAAAAGAAAAAATTTTTAACTTCCAAAAACAAAAAGAAAAACGTTTTATTCAATTTGAATCCGTAGAAAGGGGTTAAAAAAGATCTTGAATTTTGGGCAGCGTTGCTCGTTCCGCCGCATTACGTCATGCTTTTTTCACCGCCGGACGAACCTGTTTTCATACAACCTGTGTGGATGTAGTTTGCAATTTTTATTTTTATTTTTGGTAAAAATGTTGTATGTATATTTATGAAGAGGAATGCGATCAATTAATGGGTCTATATAGATTACAGATAGATATGCATGTTTCCAGAATATCAAATTTGATTTTGTAAGTTTTGAACTAATCTTGGAAGAATCTTGGAAGATGGGTAGTATATTGGATGCAACAATAATCCATCATGTGTGCATAGTGCTGGTTTTGTTATGGATGCTCAATTCATTCAACTGCTGCCACCCAATTGCTTACTTTATTTCCCTCGTCTATCTATATCTGGTGAGTAGTATTTTTAATCTTCAGTTGTTTTATGATCCAACAATTTCTGGAATATGCAGTATTTTTCTTCTGGGAATTTTTTAAGATTCTTAATCTTATAGATCGGAAGAATTTTGATCTTATTGTGTTGAATTTTAAGGTCCACGAACTATATGTGTTGAGATTGAGAAAGAATCTACAGTTCGACGAGAGAAGACAATCCAATCAAAGACGGGTACAAGATTCTTTTGCTAGGTTTTATCTTTTTATTCATTTCCGTCCTCCATCTAGTAAATCTTGCAGCTTTCTAAAAGTCAGCTGTCAAATTTTTATAGAATCTGCAGTTTTATTTGGTGCGTGGGTGGGTGGGTGGGTGATTCAAGAGAGGGCGGAGTGAATGAAAGAAAGAAGAAAAGTAGCTGTGAATTTGATTCGTTGGACAGTTTGTTGAGTAGTTCTTTTTCTCTTTTTCTTCTTCATATGAGTTTAGTGGAAGCCTTTTGATTGGACTTTATTTGTTTATTTTATGGTAGGTGCTCTCGGATTCAGAAACTGTGAGGTGGTTGAACCATGCTATTGAAAAGATTTGGCTTGTCTGTATGGAAGATATAGTTTCTCAGAAACTTCTTCTCCCAATTGTTCCATGGTTCTTACAAAAATATAAACCTTGGACTGTGAGATCAGTTAACGTCCAGTATATTGATCATTTTTAATTGATTATTAACATCATTTCTGGAAGACTTCAATGCTAGATTATGCCTGTAGTTTCTGTCCAATGCCGCGTCTTTGGAATTTAAGCGTTCTTATTTGGTAAATGTTCATTGGGACGGTTTATGGCTTACAAGGCTCTTGTTAAAATCTGGTACTGGGCTCCAACCTTATTCTGTTTTTAATTAATGGGAATCATAATTTTACATGTATGCAGAAAGACGCTGTGATTCAGGAGTTGTACTTGGGAAGATCGCCGCCTATATTCACTGAAATGAGGGTGCTTCCAGAATCAAATGGTGATGATCACTTGGTATGCTGAGGTCACTAGAAACAGTGATCTGAGTACACATATACCATCACTTTTAAATGCTATGCACAGATACACTTTGGGACTGTAATTTTAATATATATCCTCTAACTGTAGGTGTTGGAATTAGGAATGAACTTCCGTACTGCAGATGATATGAGTGCGATAATTACGGTGAAACTGAGGAAAAGATTGGGTTTAGGAATGCGTGCAAAGTTGCATTTGTTAGGCATGCATGTCGAAGGAAAGGTAAGAGAAAATTTATGTCATGTGAAGACTACTTCAGTTGGTGCGTCAAGCTCTATATATTATTAGAACATATTATCGGTCCTATGTTGCTTCTTGTGAAACTAAGATTACAATGCATATTAAATTGGTCTAAAATGTGTATCTTTTGGATGAGAAGTTCATTTTGTTATTGTTGTCGCTTGATTAGATTTTGAAATGTTTATTTTGCGGAAGTATTTTGACATTTTATAGCCTTTGTGGTCCAATTTTAAGATGATTTCTACTCTAGCTTCAGTGATTGATGAGTATTTCCTTATTTCATTTCTAGCTACTGATTGCCAAGCAGTAGCATTTTTCCCGCCCATATGGTAAGAATGATATAGTTCAGCCTTTATTGTAGGTCTTGGTTGGGGTGAAGTTTCTTCCCTACTGGCCCTTTCTTGGACGTTTACGGGTATGCTTTTCTGAGCCGCCATATTTTCAGATGACGGTGAAGCCTATATTCTCTCATGGCCTTGATGTTACCGAACTTCCTGGAATAGCTGGATGGATAGTAAGTATATGCTGTGATAATCACAATAAAATGTCCTCCTTTCTTTCTCTCTCCTCTGCTGCCTGACTCCAACTCTGTCTCCTGAAGAAAAGAATGATGAATTAAAATTCCTTCTTTCTCTATGTATCAGTTTGCCTAATTAATTGCATAATATCTTTTTTCTTGATTAGGATAAACTTCTGTCCCTTGCATTCGAGCAAACTCTAGTGCAGGTGAGATTACTAGCCTAGTTCCCAGTAGAGTCGTAGTTATCTTGTATGTTCATTTTTCTATGTTTACTTGTTTTATCATGTATTCGTCTTCAACTTATAATAGGCATAGATAGATGTCAGTTTGTAAAGCAAGAAGCATTCTGTTAAATGATTTTATAGCTAATTCTTTGTCATCTGGCAGCCCAATATGCTGGTGGTTGATGTTGAGAAATTTGCTTCACCTCTACAAGGTTATAACTTCTACTTAATCTTGATTTTCAAATTTAGCTGTGTTTATCTGATGTGATTTTGTTCTGAAACCCATTACAAGTTTATATGAGTTATGTAAGCCCTGTTCTATGTGACAAAACTTTCCTTCGCGTGATACTGATCAATTAATCAATAATGTGGTTGATAATAGTCAAAAAGGAAACGTGGAGGCCTTGTAATAGAAACCACAAAAGTGTTCTTGTGGGAGAGTCTAAAACCATGTTTTGCAAAGTATAATGTTCACTTTGTATATTAAGTTGATCAAACATATTGTTTATCCACATGTTTCAAAAGATCCATAACTAATCCGCCCTTATCCACCAGTTTCTATTTGTATAATTTAAACAACTTGTAATATATCTGGGAAAAGTGCTGATTATGTTACAGAAAGTGTAATACAAGAGAATTAGGCTCTCCAGTGGAGTTCTAATGCTGTTAAAAATCAGAGAAAAACATTATTTAATTTGATCCCGTTAAAACTGGCAGAAGGTCTAAATGGACCTTGCCTTGCTGTCTGTGGGTCTGAATTTTCTTCAAGTTTACAGCAAGCCAAATAGAGCTAAGAGGTAAATATGGATAAACAAAAATTTCATTTATTCTGCCAAAAACTCAAGATGTTCTGATAGCAAGCTTCAACTTAACATCAATCAATTACGGAAAAACTGTAAGAGCATGCCAACTATTTTTCCGGATTACTGGAAGGTGGCATGAGATTAGAGATTTGAGTGCCTCTTATGACTGCTTTTAGATACTGTCATGTAGAATTGTAGTGGCTTGAGATCAATATTCCTACTGTTACTATATGTCAGGATGCACCGGCAATGATTTGAATCATGAATATATATTCTGGAATAGCAGTTATGAGGCTTTGATTACTTGATACAAATTTAGCGAGGTGCAAAATATACTTAGGTCTCATAAGTGAGTTATTAAGTTACTGAAGAGAACAGAGAGAGGTGTTAACAAAAAAAGTATGATTGGGAGGTACGCAGTTAGTCATTGGCATGTGTTTGGGGAAGCCATAGTTTTTGGTGCTTTTTCTCTCGAATTGAAGACTGTTTATTCCGTACTTTGAGATTAACTTCTGATTTCAAAAGGATGTGTTTATGGCTATTTCCTTTTTTTTTTATTACAAAGGGAAGGGACACATCGGATGGGATTCGAACTAGGATAGTTCTGGTAAGGGGTTAAGCCTTTATCTACTAGGCTAACCCCTTGATCCCTGCTTATGGCTATTTGTGTGTTCCTTATAATTGGAATTCACCAGAAGAAGTTGAGAGGAGGGTTCCTAGGTGCCATTACTTCTAATTTTTCCTCAGCATTTTAATAGGCTTAACAAAATCTCCCCAAAATGTAACATTGCCAACCATCGCACAGAGTGAAAATTAAATCCCACAATTCTCAGGTCAACTCTGATCAGAATCTGCATTCTGCACAAATAGGATGTGTCAGTTGGTGGACATAGATACTTATCTTTCTAAACCTTACCATACATGGAACATTTTCCACCATGAGCAATTAGCAATATCTGGTCATTATGTAGCCTAAATTAAAACTTTTTACCGGTTGGTGTCTTTAACAAGTAAAACGAGCCAAAGGGAAATAGGTAATGATGATGATGATATGTTGTATTCCTTTTCTTTTTTCTTTGTTTCTCTTTATCCAGTTTGCACCTAAAGATGTTGATAACCTAGGAAAAGACCATTTGAATTGCATGTGCTCTCTTTGGGACTTTCTGAATGTCATTCTCTTTTGTTCAGTTACCAGACGACAATTTTAATTACCAAATGCCCAATTGGATAATAATGTTGATAGTCTAGTTGTCACTTCCTTATTGGCTGTTCAACAAATCAATGCTCCCATGTATTTATGTATCTCCCACCATCCCCCAATGTAGTAATGCCAGTCTCCAGTCTAGGCCTCTGTTTGATACTCTTTATCAAAATACATTATAATCCCACTTACCACTGATTTGACTACTCATTTGACAACTACTCATTTATAACCACAAATTTCAAACTTCTATTAAATCTACACAACTCATTTCACCTCTTTATAATTTCTCTTTATAAATCAATTACCATAAATTGAATCAAACAGACACTAGATAAATAGCATTACTCAATGCACATGTATTTGAACTTTGTTTGAACTAATTAACGCTTTTTTCCCTTCATTGATATTTTTCCCCTCTCTTTTATATGATAGAAAATTGGTTCTCAATTGATGCCAAGGAGCCTATTGCCTATGCTATAGTGGAAGTTCTTGAAGCAGCGGACATGAAGCCATCGGACTTAAATGGTTAGTGCAAATCACTTAGGTACTAATACGCCAGATCTTTATGCGATTGTAATTGGCAGTTATTCTCAGGGTTGGCTGATCCATATGTAAAGGGACAGGTTGGCCCTTACAGATTTAGGACTAGGACTCAGAGGAAAACCTTATTTCCAAAATGGTATGAGGAGTTCAAGATCCCTATCTGTACGTGGGAATCACCAAATGTGCTCATCATTGGAGTTCGTGATAAGGACCGTTTGTCTTTTGATGACGTATTGGGGTATGTTCATGTTTCCTTTCATATCTTCACCGTGCAATGAAAAATTTTGGATATTCTGTTTGTACCTTGGATTCATTTTAATTAGTTTGTCCATACATGAAGTTAGCAATTAGGAAAGGTACTTCTACTCAGCTGGAAGCTTCCCTTATTTTGGATGACTTAACGCTAATTGAGATATCTATTCCAAGGGCTTGTTTTAATGAGCTAAAACTTAGTACTCCTATCACTTGCAGAAAAACTTGTCCTGTTTTTACTTAGCAGTTCTGTAAATACTAACATTCCATACATCAGAACATTGCTTTCTTGAAAAATATAAGCACTAATTGTCCGATTGCAATTTTTTTTATTTTTATTTTTTATATATATCTAAATAATTATTATTATCATTTTGTATTTTGAGTCATTGAGATTATACTAGCAACGGAGGCTATATTACCTTATTTATGCTTTTCCCAGAACACGCTGTTTAGAAGTTCCAATTCACGGTTCTAGCCTTATTTTTATTTATTGTTATTTTATCTTATTTATTATTGTTGTTGTTGTTGACTTTTTGGTATTTACTCTTAAGGGGTAATTGCCACAAAAAGTCCCTAGCTTTGAACACTTTTGTGCAATTAGTCCCTGCCTTTGAATTTTTGGCTATTTCACCCCTACTTTCATGTCTTATTAGCAGAAACCATCCTTGATGCTAAATTCATCACTAATTACACGGGTATTTTATTCTAATTATACTATAACATGAAAATTATGCATATTAGGTTCCAAAATAATGAGTATTATTTAAAAAAAATAAAATAAAAAATGTCTGAAAATAAAAAAGAGAAAATAAATGAATTGTGACTAACTCAAGCAGTTGTTTGGTGCAAGTAATAACTAATCGAAATAACTAATAAGTAAGAAAAATAAGAAATTTTTTTTTTTAAAACTTTTTTATTTTACATCTTTGTTCAATTAATTATTCTAATTAGGTCATTAATATTTGTTTATTCAATAATTTAAATTAGATCATGACTTTCTTTGAATCCTTTTAAATCTTGAAGTATAATTGGACAAAAAATGCCCTTGTAATTTGGGATGAATTTAGCCTTAAGGATGATTTGTGCTAATAAATGATGAAGGTAGGGGAAATTGCCAAAAATACATAGGTGAGGGCCAATTGAACAAGAGAGTCCAAAGGTAGGGACCTTTTTTTGCCAATTACCCTCCCTACTCTAAACTAATTATTCAATGGTGCAGGGATTGTTCCGTTAACATCAATGACCTTAAGGATGGGCAGAGGCGCGACATGTGGTTGTCCCTTCAGAACATAAAAATGGGAAGATTGCATCTCGCTGTAACTGTTTCCGAAGTCAATAAGAAGGTATCTTCTGTTTATTTATTTGCACGCGCAATGAATGATAATGCAAATGCTTAGATGCCTGATATTCTCTTGGAAGACTGCCCCCTATTTCTCTTGATTTTGAAACCCCAAGTTCTGGAAAGTGTTTGTTTAATCAATACTGGTTTTGCAAGCATGTAGCAGAGAAAATGGCTGGTATTCATTCTGGTTGTTGAATATGCATAGTTCCTTAAGCTTACATGTTTAATTGATTTGTATTTGCTTGTAGTGTGTGACTGCATGTTGATCACAAGTAAATTTCTAATTGGTAAAGCAAAACAAAATGGATCAGACAGCAAATAAGTTGTGTTGTATGATTATTTAGGACTCCTTGAAGCAAGAGGAAAGCGGCAGATTATATAGAGTAGAGAGAGAACAAGGCAATGCACTGTTTTCTGGTTTTGCATGTATCGTCATACATAAATTTAATGGTCAAGAAACCTTTTGAAGAGAAGTGAAGTATTTAGCCATAATAGCTTTTCAATGAAATTTTTTTAAAGGATTAAACTGGAGTGAACTTGGGCATGTGTAAATTGGATGACTTCCATAGTTTGTCTATATTCTTGAAATTACGTGAGCAAGAACTCGCCATTAAGCGCTGCCCTACGACATTATTTTCTAATGGAACCTGGTGATGTCTATCGCATAATAAAAAATTGTAAATGCATGGGGTTGGCTGTCAAATATCAAACTCTGAAATTAACATGGAAGTTCAATTTTTAGGTGATGACAGAGAGTCCGCATTTAATTAGAGCATGGCAGAAAGTTTTTGTTCCGGAATTAGTTGGGATGCAAGTGTTATTCTGCAATGTTGCTCCATGTAGATTTATTGTCAAAAGGAAAAATTTACCTTTTCTTTTCATATGCTGAAGTTGTTGATTGTTTGCAGGAGGGTGCACAAAATACATGTGATGCGGGACTTCTTGACAATGAGCACAAGGGGAGTTCATTGGCAGCTGATGGTGCTCAGAGAGTTTCTTCATCGGGATCATCTGAAAACTCATCGAAAGCTGTGGATAAGTTTGAGCCAATTAACATTGAAGGGCAACAGGGGACTGGAATTTGGATTCATCAACCAGGTGCTGAGGTTAGCCAAATGTGGGAGCCACGGAAGGCGAAGAGCAAGCCCCGTGAAACTCATCACCTTGACGGTCAACTTCAGGCTGAGGGTGGTGATCTCGTTGGCTCCCGAGCATCAACCTCCAGTAGCACTGATGAGAGCGTGGATGCTAAACCACATTCCATAAATCCGATAAGGAGGGGTTTCCGCAAGATCGGCTCTATGTTTCACAGGAGTCCAAAAACTCCGAAAACTCCGAAAACCCCTTGGACTGAGGACAAATCCAGTTGTGTGGAGCCTGAACCATCTCCTCACTTTAATATTAGGGCCTTAAATAACAAGGAAACTGGAGTGAAATTGATAATAGATGACAACATTGCTCCTCCATACCCTGCAAAAGCTCCAAAAGATGATGAGAAAGAGAATCAGGTAGAAAGTGGGTGGGAAAGCCCACAAGCGGATGCAAAGGATATGGCCAAGAGCATTTTGAAGCATGGTGCCAAAAGCTTGAGGTATGCACTTTCACGGAAAGGATCAAAGAAGTTTAAAACTGACTCGGGATCCACACCATCGGATGCTGAAACAGCTTCACAGAATGAATCTTCTGATGATTCGTCCCTGCAATCATCAATGGATCTCTCACTTGGGGCTACTGGTTTAGTTATTCCAGGTTCAGTTGCTTCTAGTGCGGTGACTTCTGGCTATGACTCTTTCAAGAATAGGGTCAACGATATCAGTCAGACAGAAGCCTTTTCTGGCACTAAATCTTTACAGGCCAAGGACAATAAGGATGATACCGTTCAGACTCAAAATGAGCCAGCAGCGTACAGTGTAGAACAGGCAACCAAAGTCAAACCAGAAGAGTCTGAGACAAATGAAGTGAAAACCAAAGTCAAACCAGAAGTTTCTGAGACAAATGAACTGAAAATCTGAAGTAACACATTGATTAGGTCTCTGCAGAAATGTATGTAGATAGAAAATATGCAATGCTGTTCTTTTCAGTTTGGGCAAAATTTTAGCAAGATTCTATGTGTTTATGTTATGTCAGGTGTATATGGTGCGATTAAAGACAACTTTATGTAGAGGTTTTTAACTTTCTGGAGAATTTTGCGATGTCTCCGTACATATCGCTTACGATCCTGTAAATTTTATGCACTTGGGGGAGCTTATACCAATTTTGTTTTATCATCAGCTCTCTATTGGGCTCCCTAAACTATTTTGAATGAGAATATATATGGTATCACTTGTGTGAAACGGCGGTTTTGTCGTCAGAAAAAGACATTTCTTGCAAAATCAATGTTGAAGTCCTCCACAAATTTCCCAAAAGTGCAGATGCTAGTCTTAGACTATGTAACATGATATTTAGCTTGCATATACTTTTTAAGAAATTGAAGGGGGCTCATACACCTAGTGCCCATTTCCCACCATATGTGTTGTGAAACTATCCTAGGTGGTCCAGTGGATAATGACTTCACCCTTTACCGGAAGTATCTAGGTTCGGATCTCCCCATGCCCCTCCCCTCCATTCCCCTTGTACTCAAAAAAAAAAAAAAAAGCAAAAAAAAAAAACAAACTATCCTAGGTGGCTGGTGGCGGGAGATTATTGGATAGTTTGCGTGCGGATTATCACACAGTTGTACAATGATCTCCTGCACGTGTGCATTTGAGGATACCTACGGCGTGCAGAGGGAGACTGGATATTTGGATTCATGATTTGCACAGAAACCATTGAACAAATGCACACCTACGGCGTGCAGAGGGAGACTGGATATTTGGATTCATGATTTGCACAGAAACCATTGATATCCAACGGGTACAAATCATCCAGTGACATGTCTCCTCCCTCATAAATGGGTGTCCCATTCGAGGTTAATGGCGTAGTTGTTTCTGGTTTTGTCTTGGCGATTACTCTTTCAACTGTCAAGGCAGATATCGATCAGACACAAGCTCTGTCTGGTAATGATCAACCTGTCAAGTCTAAGCTTTACATTGGTCGAATTCAAAATGAGCCTCCAATCTGGAAAATACTTCTGACAGCTGAATGATCAGAATTGAAAGAGCCCAAGTTGGGAAGAAGACGATCCAGGGTGGGAGAAAATTGAAATCAAAAGAATTGTTAAGCAGGGCAGCAGGCTAGTTGCATTCTCCAGACGTTGATCAGGGGCTGGCGAGCTCTGCATTCTCAGCTGCTCGGAAATTACCATTCTCCCCCAATCTCAGCTGCTCGGAAATTGCCATTCTCGTCCAATCTACGGCTGTACTGTTCAACGCTTTTGGCCGCCCCAATTTCAACTTTGGTGTCTGTACTCCAACTCTTCTTCATGATGATCAATGTGGAAACAAATCTGATCAGCGGAAAAACTCTGACCAGTTGGAGGAGGAGAGATTGATATTGTGGTGGGACGGGCTTGAATGGGATGAACTGGAAGTTTGCACGGCAGCATTGGAAGATTTGAAGTACAAAGTGAACGCCATTAATAATCCTGTCAGCTATAATATTCCAATATAGTCGTCCAGAAGAGTACACTTTGTTACTTTTGTTGTCGAGCATTCTGAATGACTCTTCTGTAATTTGGTATTAACCACTATGGTGTTCATTTTCACTTAAAAAAAATAAATAAATAAAGTTCAAGTACCAAACATCTATTGTACACCAGATAGTGATACATGATATAATATCAACACAACATCACGAACCTCTCAAGTTATATCAGCAGATGGTATTATATCACATCATCTATTAGGTGTTGTAATATTATTCGATTTTTTCCTGCAAGCATAATGAATTATTCGACTTGTACAAATAAAACTTGGTTTGTTTACATTATTGGAATAATTCTTAAGTAGTAGTTGGTATTTAGTGTTATTTGTTATGGGAATTTTTGGTAATTTAATATATTAACGTTGTTAGGGTTTTATATTTATTTATTTATTTTTTTTTGAAGGAACGACATTAAATACTTGTGTATGATCGATACATATCCACATATTTTCTTAATACCGGTGCATATTGACATACAAAGTAAATGGAAACACCAAAAAAAATTAAAGAATAGGATCATAATTGCTTGGTGTAGGTATTGTTGTTAGGCAATTCATTCATACTTCATATTTTGAATTCCAACTTTAGTGGACTTATTTTCTGTACCGACTCAATTATCACTAATTTAATTGCCAACAAAGTATTTTTTTTTCTTGTTTTCCATTCAAATTTCATACTTGCAATCCAAGGTAGCTTAAGAAGTCAATTAAAGAACTCATGATGTTACAGAGTTTGGCCTCATTATTGATATTAGAAGAGCTCTCTAAGAACATGATAACTACACTATCACACTTGCTTCTCGACAAAGCGAATATGGTAGCGCATGAAGTGGCAAAGCATGCTAGAGCTTTTCCTAATCCTTATATTATGAACTTGGCACCCAAATGACTTAACATGCAACTTCTTCTTTATGTATTGAATGATCCAATTATTAATGAAAGTTAACATCTGTTCTTCTTAAAAAAATTTATGATTTGCGTATTTTATTTTATTTTATAATAATGAGAAATAAAACCCTGAATCTACCTACGGTTACCATAAGCATTGACTAATTTAATAATTATTTATAACTTGTTTTTTTTTTTTGTTTTAAGGTTTAGAGGCTTATATATATATATTTTAAATTATCAAACGGTTGGTCAAAAAATAAATAAATTATCAAACGGTCAACTTGGGCAAAGCCAACCGAAGCCGTGTGTTAACTTGGGGAAAAAGGAAAATTCTACATGGATTAATAATTAATGTATCAAAGATTCAATGAGATTACAGTCAATATATGTATAAAGTACATAACTTATTTCTCCTGTTTCCATAATTATTTCCTTATATTTAACTGATTTCTTCTGTTTCCACAATTATTTCCTTATATTTAACTGATTTCTTCTGTTTCCACAATTATTTCCTTATATTTATATTTATTATATATATATATATATGTACACATACTCGCACATCATATATTCAACAAATTGACTCATCTCTCTCTCTCTCTCTCTCTCTCTCTCTCTCTCTCAAATTCTACTGAATCGGTGAATCTCTCTCAAGATTTCTTCAACGATCATGGAAATCCAAGACGGTGTCCTCCCAGAGGAGAAGAAGAGGACTCGAGGCCGGCAAAAGATTGAAATCAAGAAAATTGAGAAACAGAGTAACCGGCAAGTCACATTCTCTAAACGCCGAGTGGGGCTTTTCAAGAAAGCCAGTGAGATCGGAAGAGCTCACCGGCGCACAAGTCGCCATCATCGTCCAGTCTTTAGGCAACCGTTTCTTCACTTTTGGCCACCCCGATGTCGACTCTGTACTCGAACGCTTCCTGACTGGAAACACCGGCACTGGCACTAGTTCTGAGTCGAGTAACTCTCAGGCAATGCAGAGGGAAAGCAACGATTACTATGCTCGTCTTTCGGCGGAGTTGGAGGTGGAGAAGAAGCGGGGTTTGGCCATAGACTTAAACGAGGAGGACAGATTCATGTGGCTGTATAGAGATATCGACAGCCTCGATTTGGATGAACTGGAAGTTTACATGGCGGCAATGGAAGATCTGAAGAACAAAGTGAACGCCAGAGCCAATAATGTGCTTATGAATTCATCGGCTTCTGGTGTTTTTGCCTGTCGCCCCATGGCTGGACTGAATCATCAACAGATGATGAATACCGAACCATTCTCTTTTGATGGTATTTTGCTGAATCAGAATCAAATCAGTAACTATGATTTTGGACACCATGGCTCGTACGAAGTACAGTAGGACTTTCCAGAGTTTAAGATTCATTCTGTTTTTAGGACTAGGATTCAATTTATTCTTGAATAATTTGACAATTTCCAGTCAATAATAATATGCATGTAAGGAAATCTGCTGGATTTCAATTCAAGTGTTTAGATGAGATAATGGAAATTTACTTGAGATTTCTTCACTAGAAGGATAATGTCGACTTCAGACTATACAAACAAACAATTTCTTCAGCGTAAAAACCCACAGATTCATTCACTGATATGCACACAATCAAAACATCTAAATTGGATGATATAATCTCATACAGCTTGAATTTCTTGTGGTAGATGATCTTCTTGCATATCAGCACGTTTCAGCCAAATTACAGAACCCATATAGCGTGAAACCGTCTTTGCCAAATTTGATATTTTCAAGCTTCAGCTGTTATATATCCCGTACTGAACCAGGAATAGAAGAAAACCCGTTAGATGACCTTAAATTTCTGTGTTAATCATTGAAAACATCAGAAAAACTGAATAATCAAACCTTGTATCTTGCTCATTCCTGGACCTGGGATCAGTGTCAAATATTGTGCCTAAAAGAGACCAAAATTCAGGATGACACTGATTCAGTTCATATTTTGACAAATAGGCAACACCAGTCTCTCCAAGGTGAAGGAAAATAGTGCTAGTCAAAAGTTAGATTGATCTCTCAGATCATTAGAAAATATCATGTAGCATTCACCCTCAAAAGCTAGATAGACAGTAATTTAACATTCAAAATGAAAATATTTCAAAAGCTCGTGGCAGCTCTCATCGCTAGACCAGAGTCCAGGCACAAACAATAGTTCGACAGAGTGATGAACTAGATCGGTTCGCATAAGACTAGTTCTTGATGATTTCTTCATAAGAAATATGATTGGAATTTGTAACATGACTACCCAAGAACAGAAACTGAAGGACTTGCTTCCAAATTCCCATTTTTGGTACAAATCCATGCCTTCCCATGTGCATTAAAGCCCAATCCAAGTCTTCCACGAGACTCTCATTACATAAACCATTTATCGTCAACCTGTAAGACAAAAAGCTCAGTATCATCCCTCTGTCAGTCATTTTCTTCATGAAATCCTTTGCTTCAAAAAACCTTTTGGCATCAAGCAAACAATACAAAACCTCTTGATATGTGCCCGAATTTGGACCACACCTTTTAAACATCACCATCAACTTAAAAAGCTCAATTCCCTTTTCAAACCTTCCTCGCTTCCTCAGCCCTGAAATTAATATATTGAACACTATTGTATCTGGCGCTAGTCATTCCTTTTCCATTCTTTCCAACAAATTAAAAGCTTCATCTACAGAACTCTGCTCACAAAAGCCATGCACTATAGTTGAAAAGGTCCGCACATTAGCCTTGCATTTTTGCTTAGGAAATTCATCGAGATAGAAATGGCAGCTTCCATCTGCCCTGACTGGCACAAGCCTTTAATAATGATGTTTAAACAACAATCATTAATCTCTAGCCCCAGTTTCGATGCTCTGATGAGAACCTCATGCAAAGAGACAAAATGCTTGGTTGATACCAGCAGATTTAACAGAAAATTAAAGGTTCTCACACTTGGCCGGCATTTATAGGCTGGCATATCAAAAAGGGTCTCAATAGCCCGGTCTATTCTTCCAGCAGAGTGCTCATAAATCTTGATCAGATTGTGGAAAAACTTGTCAGAAAGCCTGCATTTCGTCTCAAGCCTGATTCGTTGCATGAGGGTTTCAATCCCATCAAAGTCATTGGCAAGTGAAAGCTTGTTGATGACAGTAGAATAGAGTGCTTCATTAGGTCTGTAGTCTTTGCAGTTTGAAATTTGAGAAAAGAGAGGGAGTGCATGTAATTGAGGTCTTTGAGATTTTCAAAAATGTTGATGACTTCAGATGGGCTCAACCTGTCTCTGTGGCCTAAAATAGTTGGATTACTGTCAAGATTATCGATAACGTTTTGAAATGCGTTGGGTGAGGCAAAATGACGGATATGTGATTGAAAGTTTAGTCTTCGAAGACTAACTGATGAAAGGAGTGATATTTGGAAAAGCGGATGCTTGTTTTTTCTGTAAGAACACGAACAGAGTACAAAATCATTGCTTTTCTGATGGAAAGGTAAACAAAAATTGAAATGCTCAATGTTTGCGTCCTTTCTTCCTCCTGAAACAATCACTATCCAAGAGTTTTATCCCATTTCAATGAATTTTTAGCCATCACATATGTATATAGTCTGGGCTGCAAAAAACACGAAGCGTTCAGGCAAAATATACTTTTAAAATCACCCCTTAGGAGAGGGCTGCTGCTACAAACTAAATTAAATAATCTAGATACAAGGAAAACCATCATCAGCACCTGTTATCATTCCTCAATTCCTCTCTATTCGCCTACTCCATATACTAGAATATACTTTCCTATAAGTTTATTAGAAATAAAAATTGGGCAGGCCATTCTTTGATTTTCTTTTTCCCCAACATAATGCAACCTCTCTGTCTAGCTCTACAAAATGGCACAACAATACCGTGAAAAGACATAGAATCTGTAAGGCAAACAAGAATCATAATCTAGCCACAATGTTCTGACTGCCTACAGACACAAAGCTGGGCAATTAAAGGGGCGCCGAATGTGAAAACCAGTACTCTTTCCTGATTTGTATGCATTACTATTTCGTAAGATTCAGAACTTAAAACCCAAAAAATAAGAACAAAAATATACAGTACTAGTGAATATTTTGAAAACCCATCAGATAGTTTAGGAGAATTGCAAATTTCTTTGTCGATACTTGCCTGCCATGTGAAACTGAAGTGCATTCATTATTTGGAGCAACCCAAGTGCACTGCCGTGACAACAACCCTTTTTTTTTTTTTAAAATCCTGAGTTTGTTTGCCTCTGTGCATAAAGTATTTTTCAATTTTCAAAATACAAAATCAAATCATGACTCATGAGAATATACTCTTCCTTTAGAAAATTAAAATCCTAATTCTTAACCTTATCCTGTAGCTAAAAGAATATAAAATTCATATTCAATCTAATTTTCTAAACAATTAAACCTAAATCATGATATAGAAAATATAATCATAAGTTCTAGATAACTAAAAGGAGAAAAACTCACAGTATTAATGTGCAAAACTGAAGTGTATTATTGAATAGACAGAGAGATAAGCCTCAAAAATTAACTCTCTAATCTTGAAGTACTAAGAATGTCATCTATACTCTTGAATTCTTGGTAGGGCACTCGCGTCGAACACACAGCAAGTTGTGAAGTTGAAGGGTCGTTTGTCGTCTATGTTTGATTCTAACCCAATTTAGTTTTGGAGACAATGAGTAATCAGTTGGGTTTTGAATTTGGACAATTGGACTTTATGTTTATCGTTGAGTTTGATTGTTTATAAGAATGTTAAATATATGAGTTTAAATTTACTACAATAATAATTTTTTAGGTCAAAATTTACTCTTTCTTTAAAGAAAGAATAGCCTACCTAGCCCATGAGTTAGATCTGCTCATGATTAATGTGCTTCTCTAATAATCTCCCTGCTTTATATTTGGGTCTTATTTGAAAATAAAGTTGAAGCAATAAGGATTCTTCAACACGTAGATGACATCATGTAGATACAAAACCGTGCTAACGTCGACTGTACGGCTATAGAATATATGGTAACACATTTCACACACAGACATACAGAAACAATGCAACAACCGAAACAACCGAAACGGAGTAAATATATGCTTACAAATTACATGCATATAAATATGAGTGGCAAAATTTTGGACTAATTTTTGTTTTTAATTTAACCGGTGGCACAAAGTGTCAATCGTCTTATATTAATTTTCTATATTACGTTTTTGATAATATTAAAAAATTTCTTCAAAATTTTGCTATAAAACCTTCGGGCCACGCGTGGCTCTTTCAGGTAGGGAGGTTTTTGAACATTTCCCATTACTCAATTATATTCAACGTATGAGATGATTGGAAGCATGATCGCGAATTTTTTCTGCCATTTTCTCTATTACAACTGCTTCCTTTTCTTGGTGTCTATGGACTAAGGTGATTAGTCATATAACAAAATACAAATGAAAAAAATAAAAAATAACAAATAATATAACAAAAGGATCAATAGACACATTGAAAAGTTGGACTGGATAGCTTGACTCACCATCAATTGGGTCTGCAACAACTCCAAATTAGATGTATGACAGAGCGGATTAATCTGCCTTAGTGTCATCATTAAATTCTCATGAGTTGCTTATTTTTAAATATAATCAAATTATAATTTTTTTATTTGTTTATCATTTACTAATTTCTAATTTGAGGGTTGATAAAAAAAATAAGGGGCATCATAGTCTTTTTAAGATAAAAATAATTAGATTGCGCGAAAAAGTGGGATTTCATGATAGAATTTTCAAATTTCAAATGTCAAGGTTAAATTGCACAATAAGATAAAAAGTTGAGATTAGTTAGCGCCAATTAGTCATTATTTATTATTTTTTTGATACAAGGGAGGGGAGGGGGGGGGAGGACTTCGGCCCTAAAACGTGAATACCTAACCACTAAAGCGCTTGTTCAGATCTCAGTCATTATTTATTATTGATTATTATCTTTTATTTTTTTAATGAATATATCGAACCCTTGATCCAAGGTGAAACATTGAAAGTTGATGTGCATTTGATCTAATTTAATTATATAAAAAGTGAATTTGACTGTTCAAAAATGGACAGCAAAACTATTCATAAAAAAAAAAAGTTAGTTTGAGAAGTTCTGGAGCAAAATTTTATAAGTTGATTTTTCAAATTAAAGAGCATCTTCTTATATTAATTTAATTTAATTTAATGAGACTATCGCATATACTGCACCTTACTTATTTTTTTAATTTTTATTTTTAATAGGCGAAATATTTTGGAGTGGTGGATCCTTCTTCCTACTCGTTAATTAGTTCGGTTGAGGCCCAGCTATTCGAAGTTGGGCTCAGGGGAAATTTCGGCCCAAAAAAGCTTAAAAAAATCAAAAAGCCAGAGCCCAGAATTTCAATCGCCGATCTTGATTATTCCGTTCCGTTCTGGCGTTCTGCTCTCTCATTCTTCAGTTCGGTTCTCTTAACCCTTGTCAAATTGTCCCCCAGCTCCAGTGGCGGTCAGGCAGTGAACGGCGGTCAGCTATTCAGCGACGGGAAGGGCAGGGGCTCAGCGCAGGGCGGCGGTTAAATTTCCAGGTAACTAGCCCAATTCCTAAATCGATTTTGCCCTAAGTTATGCTTGAATATGAAAGGGAAATTGTTTTTATTTTCAAGACAAAAATTGATTTTGCCCTAGCCCCTAAGTTATTGTGTTTCTATAATTCTATTATTCTATAAGACATTGTGATTACTGTTATTCTACATTTCGATAAGACATTGAAAGTATGCTTATTAGTTCAAACTTGACTCTACATTTAAGAAAGTCTCTCTATTTCTACTAGATGTTGGAACTTGGAAGACAGAAATTTTATGCTTAGGCAAGAAAATCCTGCGGACAGAAACTCTATTTCTAAAAAAGTGATTTTGTTTCCTGACTTCATGTTAAGGAAGTATTATCTGGTCTAAAACCATCATAACTTGATACATAATTTAAAATTTTGACTTTAGATAATGACATAATGTAATTGCCTAATTAGTTTATGTTGGTTGAGTTGAATAAAAATTATGATTTAAGTAATTGTTGTTCATTGATTTAAGTGATTGATATTGTCACCAAAAGTGCTCCTATCTTGCTGGAAATAATTGTTGAAATTTGAAACTCATGTAACTTATAGATAGTATGGAACGTGGATTATACTTTGTCAAAGGAAATTATGAATTTTTGGTACAAAAAAGAAATTTTGCAAAATGGATGATGAGTTTCTTGCTGATAGTTTGAAAATTTTTATTGAAACAGATATTGTTAGCAAAATAGATATTGATTCTCTTGTAGATGAATTTGCTAAAGTAAAAAATTGTCACTTTCAGTTTTTGTTTTAGCCTAATGTACTAGGTTTTGAGTTGTTGAACACTATTTGTAATGCATTTGAGTTTTTTAAATGTTTTCAAGAATTAATACTTATGTATGACTCTTTTTGAGTTTTCGTTCCGGCTTCCCCCTCTCTTCTGTGATGGCTTCGCCATACATTGTTTCAGATGTACCTTTTTCTTTCCTGTTCATGCCCCGAGTTCTTGTGGAATTTTGGTTCTCTTCTCGGATTATTTTCTAAGATTCTGTCTTAGCTGCATTCGAGGTTTTTATGTATCTTCATGGATTTTTGTTATAGTCTTCTTTTCAGCTTTAATTTCAGATCGATTCTAGTTTCTATTCTTTGTGCGTCTTAGGGTTATTTTGTCAAATGCCCTGTATAACGAGTAGGAGTGAAACTACCGACTAATTGTACTTAATAGAATTCCAGGACTTTAGTACTTGTAACTGGTTGAATTGATCTTACTTACGCTCTGAAGCATGAAAATATAGGTCTGATTTGATTTTTGAATGATTTATTTTGGATTATATTGAAGACCCTTTTTCAAATATCTTTAAAACAGTATTCTTTTTGTAGATTAACCTTGCATTACATTAGCACCAGTTTTTAATTTTTATATAAACTGTGTCATTTTTGCAGTGTCATATTTATGTGGTGTAAAGTTAACCTGCTTTCTTTAATCATGGAAAGATTATTGTTATTTTGCTCTGCTTTGTCTCATGTTTGTTTCGCATTATGTGGCACTTAGATTGTTCTTTTGAATTTTTGTCTATTTTCATTCATCGATCAGTGCATGAGATAATTGACTGATGAAAATGCATAACGTGTGAACTGAATTTGTTTAAGGTCTTGAAGAGTATCTTTGTTAACTTTTGAAGAATTATTGCTTTTCAGGTTGTCATTGCTGGGTCGTTTTTCCTCTGACTGTTCCATTTAAATTTCGGCTGAGACAAAGCAGAGATGGGAGAAAGAAAAGTGTTGAATAAATACTATCCTCCGGATTTTGATCCGGCAAAGATTCCACGGCGTCGGCAGCCAAAGAATCAACAAATCAAGGTTCGCATGATGCTTCCTATGAGCATCCGCTGTGCCACTTGTGGGAACTACATTTATAAGGGCACCAAGTTTAATTCCCGCAAGGAAGATGTCATCGGAGAGGTACATGCA
>CAVNYN010214381.1:0-57564 GCA_963692815.1 Nyctanthes arbor-tristis | reverse complement strand
TTTTTGTTTTTTTTTTTTTTTTTTGTGTGTGTGTGTGTGAGAGAGAGAGAGAGAGAGAGACTGATTTTTAGGCGTCCCTCTCTATCTTGCAATGTCACGTGCAATCCATTTTTAGAAATGGAGGCATGATCTGGATTTCTGGCCTGGTTTCCATTTTTTCCACTTGATCTAATTATTGTGGCCCTGTTTCCATAACCCTTGTTTTCTGTTTGCTTTACTTGGAGGTAGGAACTCTGGTCTATAAGTTGGTAAGCAAATTAATGGCACTCTTAAAATATGAGTTTTCTTGCAAACTTAGAAGGCTGGACACCTGTTTATAACATCCTTGCAATATCTGCATCTGATTGAGCTCTTGCTTGCTTGTTGAATGCCTTAGAGAGAATTTTAACTTTGGTTCAATTGTGACAATCTTTCTCCCCCACACCCACCCACTAAAAAAAAAAAAACCCACGATTGTTAGTTCTTGAACTCCAGTGATAGTGGAGGGCAATGGGGCATTCTTTGGTGCAAGCTCCAAAGTGGAAATTCCTTTATTTGAAAAAAAAATAAAAATAAAATCGCCATGGAACATCTGTCTCCAGTTTTGATTTATGCTACAACATACCCCCACAATGGATTATTATAGTATTTTTTCAGTTGATGAAGCAGAATTACATCTACTACCAATATCATTAGTGGTCAACCTGTCATTATTCACATTAATGATTCATCCAGTGTACAAGTATAAATTATCTTAGGTAACTAAGATACTTAAATTATGTGTTCTTTCAAATGCTAAAGGAATTTTAGCTTCATTCGCTAGTAATCGCATGACTAAATTCACGTATTCAAGTAATGTATAGACTGTACAATCCAAATAAATCTTAACATTTAACTTGGGGCTTGTCTGTGTAGCTTTTCTTTTTAAAAAGATGCTAGTCAACAACACCCAATACCAAAATATTTTTGATAATTGATAATCCATTATGATTTATGAATCAAATAGGTTTGCAGTTCTAATTGAAACAGTGTGCAGCAAGTGCAAATCCACTTATGACAGTTGATGCCGGGTGTTGAATCACCCAAGAATTAATGGGAACTAGGTTAATTTGTAGCTTCTTCCTTTATGTATATTTAGTTAATCAAAGCGCATAGCTAAGTATATTATGAAGTTAAGAGTCAGTAATCAAGGCTTGTTTGGCATCCGATTATAATTTGCCTCAAATGTAAATTGGTGTTTTTGACATCAGCATCATTTTACTGGACCATTTACTTTGAAAACTCAACGATTGACACATAGCATCATTTTAGGTATGGATATGTAGCACTATAACATTTCGTATGTTGATGTCAGTGCACATATGTTGCTCTTACTCTGTTCATTGTTGTTTAGTGAGAATGATGTTGATTAGGTTGAGAACATCAGGATGTAAAAGATACATTTCCTTTTATGATGTAAATGTATATATAGGAAAATGCTAACAAAAGACGAATTTCACTTCAGGCAAACCCGTCAGATCCAGACAATTTTCCGTTTATTGTGATTGGGAACAAGATAGACGTGGATGGCGGAAATAGTAGAGCGGTAATCTTCTTCCCACCCTTACTTCCCTGTATTTCTCTCTTCCCCATATTATTGGTGAACTGTTTTGGGGAAGTTGTAGATGTAATTATATGAAAGATCTTTACTGTTCTAGGTCTGTAAGAAGTTGTGTTTTGAGATGGGCAGTATTGCTGTCCTTAACTGTCACAGGTATCAGAAAAAAAGGCACGGGCTTGGTGTGCATCTAAAGGGAATATTCCATACTTTGAAACTTCTGCCAAGGAAGGCACCAATATTGAAGAAGCATTCCAGGTCATTGCCAAGAATGCCCTGAAGAGTGGTGAAGAAGAAGAAATGTGAGTAAAAAAACTATCCAAGCATCTTTAAACAAAACCATCCTAGCATCTTTCAATGCCATACCATAACTATTTTCAATGCGTTAACTTTTAAAAGAAGTTTTACGTCATCAAAATGTGATGTTTGTGGATTGGCGTGGAGAAACTAGCCATATGTTCAATTTTCTTCTCTATTTTCTGATTGCCAATGTGATGCATATCAACTTCGAACCAAGATGAAGTAATCAGATACTCTGAGCATATTTTGTTTTGAAGTGCATTTGACCAGAGAAAATCATCTTGTCAATTGAACTTACATTCAAAGTTTTAAAACAAAGATCCTGCTAACGTCTTGTTCTTAACCTGTGTTGTTCTCAATGGGAATTATCGACACTGAAGATACCTGCCGGACACCATTGACGTGGGAAGCAGCAATCAGCATAGGCCTGGTGGATGTGAGTGTTAAACTGGATTTATGATTCTAAGTTGTCGAGAAAGGAAGAATCAGCTGATCATGAACACAAACTTGGATTATGGATTGCTTTGTCTTCTGTTTTAAAAAAGTTCTACTGGTGTGCTACTGTCATCTTCAGGAGCTCGCCGTTAAAGTCGGTTGTTTGGTAACTGTCAATGTACTGCTTGGATTTGACTAATCTGCATAGGTGACTTCTACAAGCTTCTCTCTTAGTTGTCACAAGAGTAAATGTATTACTAATGTTGTCGACGGTCTTGTGAATCTCTTTTCATTTAAAAAAAAAAAAAAATCCCCTTAAATTCAATTTTACTTCAAAAGAGCAGTGTTACCATTTCCATGTGTTGCTTTCTTTCTATTTTATTTTTTTAATATTCTAAAAAATATTTTATTTCAAAGATTTATTTGTTTATATATTTATTTATTTTCTGATCAATTATTTATTTATTTTAGTAATATTTAAATTATTAATATAATTGAAATTACCTTTAATTAACTATTTCCTCCGTTCCACAAAAATAATCTTGTAATCAGTACACAGATTAAGAAATGATTAATATAGTTGAAACACTAAATTTTAAGTGTAATTTTTTATTATATTTTTATTTCTCATTAATAGTTTGAAAGTACTTCTAGTACATTGATAGTTTTTAGTTGATACATGGAGTAATATTTTCAATATATAAGTAATGATGTGGAGTAATAATGAGATATATTAATTAAGGGTATATATGAAAATAAAAAATTAAAGACATTTAATATGGGAAGTGGTGACAATTTTTTTTGAGACAAACGAAAATGGAACAATATTGTGGGATGAGAGGGCATAATTTTGCATTAATTAATAAACAAATGAAAATAAAACATCACACTCTTTAGTCAATTAAGAAAATATATTCATTCAATATATTGCACTATTACACAATGATTTGGAACGAGATTCCCTCTTTTTTTGAGGCTTTTCTCTTGTATGACAATGTTGAGAATGTATAAAGCTTCCTTTACAAAATATCTATCAATCACTCTTGTTTCTAATTTTCTCCTCTCCAACATTAATTCCTTCGGCAAATTAATTCTAGTGGTCTAGTCTTTCCATCCATTCTCACATTATAAAATATAAACCCAAATTACAACTCCCAAAATCATTCGACTTCTAGTGATCTCACAGCTTTTCATCCACTAGATGATAATTCTCTTCCAAATTCAGCATGCGATGAAGATAATTCTCCAACATCTCGAGGTATTTCATATAATATATATTTGCAAACTCTAACATTCTCTTACTTTTTCAAATTTGAATTTGGTCCGCTCCACTATATAAATCTCTATAATTCAATTCCACTAATTCTTTATCTTGTTTCACATAAAAATACACATAAAAATCATACACCTCAACGCTACCCTAGTCCCACCAAACCATACACAGAATGTGATTATAGGCTGCAAGGGGACTTTTAGGATTAAGAGATCCCAATGATATTATTTCTAGACAATATAAGCCAATCTTGAAGTCGGAGGAATTCATCCAAGACAAGGGGAAGATGTCGCAGACATTTGGGAAAAAGGTGCTAACATATCTCGCATCAGTTAGACGTGGAATAAAATATGAGTTGATAAAGAATTAGACTATTTTGTTTGACAAGTTAACCTTTTTAGATGAAATCTCAATTCCCAACAATGATATCAGAGCGTCATGCAGTTTGAAGAGGACTAAAAAAAATATGGCAAGTACAAGGTGAAGAAGTTTTATGGTAGAATCGGTTTTGGCTTGTACATAGACTCGGCTAGTGGTAGAGCCAGCAAGAAATTTTAGCAGGGGCCTAGTGGCAAAGGCGACTTATTTCATTTCCTCTTTCTTTTTTTTTTTTTTTTCTTTTTTCTCCCACAAAACAAGACTTGTGAAACAAAAGAATTGTTTATAAAAGTTGACAAGTGAGCATAAAATATAAACATTTAGTTTATAAAATTGCTTTACAATCTCAATATAAATATTTTACTATATATATATGTTTTATTACTTTATTCAAATATATATCTCAATCTTTCTAAATTAGTTTATTTCAATATTATAATAGTATCTATAGACTTTTAATTCAGTTCAAGTTCATTTTTATCAAATTAAAATTAAATATAAATATATGAATTTTCTAATCCCTTTTTAAAGTCTGTATTCTATATTTTGTTTACTATTTTGAAACATTTATTACCAAATATCAAGTGAAGTTATATACAATTATTTAGTTGATTTTTATTTTTTTCCATCTTTTTATACAAGTAGCTACTGAAATCGAATTTGCTAAACTAACATATTATTTACTTTATGGTGCACATAGGAGATACTATAAATATTAATATATACCAAATGGTAGCAAAAACACGTGCACAGCACGTGCCACAGCTAGTCTTGAAAATAAAAAATCGTGAAATTTAAGTCTCTAAAAATAAATAAGTGCTCACAAAAAATTTCATGAAGTATAAAATTTCAAGTTGGAGTTCTCAGCATCTTATGCATCAATTAAACAAATAATCATCATGCATAATAAATAAAGTAATCTCATGGGTTAAAATAAATAATATGCACGTGCAAATCTAATTATTCAGATTATCCCAAGTCCCAACTTCAGTTCATCGGATAATAACTTTGTGAAGTTATTGTTTGTCGTCAGTCGTCACTCACACCACGCGGATTAAATCCTTTTTGGCTAATAGAAAGTTATTGCCCAGCAAAACTAACATTGCTGTAATCAAGATCAATGAGAGCATGCCACCAATGAATTCATAGCTGAAACTTTATACTGTTGCTGAATTATATTTTACTGATAAAACATGATATCATATAATTAGAAAACATCAATTATATGAATTCATAACTGAAACATTCTACTGTTACTGAATTGTAAGTTTATAGATAAATAGAAAAATTGTTACCACTTCTTATGTTACTTACTCAGAACTCTGTCCATCTAAAAAGATGGTTGCCTATGTATTTGGTTGAAAAATCTTCCACTTAAATAAATAAATGACAACTAAATAATTAAGCTTATATCAAAGCATACTGAAAACGTGGTTGAAAAATCTTCCACTTAAATAAATAAATGAAAACTAAATAATTAAGCTTATATCAAAGCATACTGAAAACGGAACTTTTGAATACAAATAATTGTGATGGATAAGTGGTTCTAATTAATAGGATGTTGACAATAAGTATGAGATAGGAAAAAAGATTAGAAATATAAATGTGATAATAATACATATAACTCAAGATCCTTAAGACGGAAATGGAAATTTTTTCACTAAATTGATGGTGGGATGGAGAAGGATATAAAACTCTTATTTAAATAGCCAAATCCTAACTGAAAACGGAACTTTTGAATACAAATAATTGTGATGGATAAGTGGTTCTAATTAATAGGATGTTGACAATAAGTATGAGATAGGAAAAAAGATTAGAAATATAAATGTGATAATAATACATATAACTCAAGATCCTTAAGACGGAAATGGAAATTTTTTCACTAAATTGATGGTGGGATGGAGAAGGATATAAAACTCTTATTTAAATAGCCAAATCCTAACTGAAAACGGAACTTTTGAATACAAATAATTGTGATGGATAAGTGGTTCTAATTAATAGGATGTTGACAATAAGTATGAGATAGGAAAAAAGATTAGAAATATAAATGTGATAATAATACATATAACTCAAGATCCTTAAGACGGAAATGGAAATTTTTTCACTAAATTGATGGTGGGATGGAGAAGGATATAAAACTCTTATTTAAATAGCCAAATCCTAACTGAAAACGGAACTTTTGAATACAAATAATTGTGATGGATAAGTGGTTCTAATTAATAGGATGTTGACAATAAGTATGAGATAGGAAAAAAGATTAGAAATATAAATGTGATAATAATACATATAACTCAAGATCCTTAAGACGGAAATGGAAATTTTTTCACTAAATTGATGGTGGGATGGAGAAGGATATAAAACTTTTATTTAAATAGCCAAATCCTAGTAAAAATTTTCAGAAATCATGTATCATCTATTATATATGTAAAGCACAGTTAATGCAAATACAAAAATTGAACTCATGTTCTAAAGATGATAAAACTAAAACCATATTACCTTTTCAATTTTATATTCCACTCATTCACTATATCTCATACAATTTGTTTTAGTTCATTAATAACATTACTTTTGAGTTTCAAAATACTCATGGTAGATTTGTATTAACAGTTTTACCGACATTCTATCCACTGCTACACTTATGCAGAAGAACAATTACTTGTGTTCCTCAATTCTAGTATCCAACTTCTCAATTATCCATAATAGAATGAATCTTAATTATTGGCAAAAAGGAGAACATAGTTGCTCAAAATGGAGAATCAAAATACAGTAGCTAAAAAAATTGCAGATGGGCATCTGGACTCACTAAATCGCAGCAGTCAATAAAAGAAACTCAATCAGAAATCACAGAATCAGCATGGAAAACTTCATTTCAACAGAGCCAAGTGAGCAGGAGCACATCGCCTAACCGGATCAAGAATTAGAGGGAGTTAGAAGGCGCCAACAACTACCAGTGAACCGAATTCAAGCTGGAAATTTCCAGTTTCTGAATTAAGAACAACCGACGAGAACTTTTCTTGCTCCCTGTAGTTTCTGCAGCAGCAAACTGTCACCCAAATGACAAGGCTGCACTTCAAGCATTTAAACACAGCTTCTCGGTTCCAAATCCATCAAAAAAATAACTAAAAATTATGAAATATATAAACATGAAAAAAAATTACATGAAGTAGTCACAATCACATAATAAAGACAATTTAAAAAACAAAATAGCATATATGCAGGAAAAAAGATGAGAGAGAGTGGTCTTGAATTTGTTGTAAAGAAGTCAATAGTAAGAGAAAATATCTTAGAATTTGTTCATAAAACTTATCAGATTGTGCAGCCTTTCGTTCTTCATCTTCCTTATCTTTCCCTGAAAAACCATTCTGCAACTTCGCGTGAACTGAAACAGGGGAAAAATCCAGAAAAGATGGGTGTGCATACTCTTGTCCCTCCGCCCGTCTCCAGAGACGGTGGTGGAGGCGATACCCGATGAGGTGAAATATGGCGTATTGCTTTTGACCAAAAATCTCTCTACGAATCTTGAACACATCGCCACTCAAACCCGAATTCAGAAACAAAATAAAAAATCACATATCAGATAATAAATAGAAGATGAAGGGAATACAAAATTGGGGAAGATGCTGTTTGGAAATAATAATCAGGGGAATAGGAAGACGTTGCCCGAGAAGAAAGGGGGACAAGAAAAGGCTAATTTGAAGATTTAGTGGGAGACTCTTTTCTGAACAATTTCAATGCGTTGGACGCAACACAACTGGAAGCAGAATAATATATGGATTAGTAAGAGGATCTCTAATGTACAGTCAAGTGTCATGGTTTAAAATTTAACATGAAAGAAATACATATAAAAAAATTGATGGGTTTATATATTTCTTATTTTCTTTTTCTTTTAATCACTTTAATTTCTTTTATCTCACTTTTTTTCACTTTTTCTTCATCGTGTGATGTCCAATGTTATATATCTACATTCTTCTTCACCATGTCAATCATTATTTTATTATTTTTTTAAATTTGTCTCTATCTCTCTCTTCTTTTTTAAATTTCCTTCTATTTTTCTTCACTTTTCTCTTTTTTCCCACTCAATTTCTCTCTCTTTTTTCTCTCTATTTATCTCATATTAAATTTTAAGTCATCACGTTCGACTTTAATTAGGCAATAGAGATACTTTAATGAAGCATGATACCAATTAATAAAATAAGAAAGAATAAATAAAAGCCACTGGCAACAGGTAGGATGTTTTGGGCGCGAAAACAGGTGATGGGACTCGGTGTTGCACTTCTGCTTTAATATATAGAGAATAGATTATAATGAAAAGAGAAAAGTGGAAAGAATTACACATGGGAGGTCTAGACCTTCACCTTCTCTATGTTTCCTACTTGTTATTTATCAAACTAGCTTCTGAATTTTTTTCCCCTTAAAGATTGTTAACAACTGAAGGTGACATGGGAAAAAGGAATATATATATATACCATCAAGATTTCAATGGTAGAGATTAACTAGTGAAATTCGATAGCATTTTTCGATACTAACAGTCGTATAAGGATTTGATTTTCTAATGAGAGATGGAAAACACCACTACTAAAAAACTGGCTTTCAGCGACGGAAAATTCCGTCACAATCTGTCGGAAACAATTTCTGACGAATGTGATCGTCGGAAATTTCCGACAGAAGGTTCGCCGTTGCCCCATGGCTGACCCGACCCCCTCACCCGCGCCCCCTCCCATCTTACATCCTTTACCGGACCCAACCTGCTGGCCCGCACCGAACCCGTGAACCTGTGAAGAATTAATTCCCACAATATATGGATGTTGAGTTTCGAAACCCTGACCTCAAGGTTGGGGGATGAAGTCCCAACCCCTAGGCCGGCGAACGTTTTTGTTGTTTTATTGCCTCAAATTATATATAAAGTATATTCTTGAGGATTTAAAAATAATGAATATATTTTATATTCTAAATTTTATTAGGTATTTAATTTAATTTTTTATTGCATATTTAAATATATTTTATATTCTAAATTTTATTTGTTTGTGTCAAAATTAATGTAATGCTTTTTATGAAGATTAAGATGTTCATATTTAATGTTTGCGTCTATTCCATGCTAATGATGTCCTTTGTGAGATTCTTTGTGCCCGTTGTTGGTTTTTTTTTCTTTTTTTAATTTTTTTAACTCTGTCGCACTGGCATATTTTTTCTTAACTTTAGTTTACATTTTTAATGACGGAGTCAAAATATAAATCATTTTCTATTATATCGACTAACACATCTAATATATTTTTAACAGTAACATTGTATATATTAAAATATTTATTTGATAAAGGGGGCATGGGGGGAGGGATAACTAAAAAAATATCTTCAAATTTTTTGGAAAAAATTTTAATTAACAATATTTACAAAGAATGAAAAATTTCAAGAGTTGCAAAGGATAATCAAGAGAAAGTGTTCCGTCGGAATACTCGGCCATCGGAAATTTCTGACAGACTTTCTAGTCCGTTGGAAATTTTCGACGGCAGAGATTGGCCATCGGAAATTTCCAACGCCACTTTTGTCCGTCGGAAATTTCCGACAACCAAGAGCTGCTGTCACAAAGTTTCTGACGACCGGAAGTGGCCGTCACAATGTTTCCAATAGACAGAAGTAATTTCCAACGGCCACTTCTGTCGGTCAGAACTTTCCGTTGGAAGCTCTTAGCCGTCGGAAATTTCCGACGGCCACTTTTATCTGTCAGAAATTTCCGACGTAAAAAAGTTCCGTCGAAAACTTCTGATGATTTTTTGCCGGCAAGTTTCCAACAGAACCGTCGAAAATTTGCCACGTATGCTATTCAGTCGGAAACAGTCCGTCGCTGATGGGCAGATTTTTAGTAGTGCATCTACAAAGGTCAAAAGTTTTTGAAGAAATCAATTTGATTTTCTCAACCAAGTTCACACTAAAATTTGAATCTTCTTTCTTCAAAAAAAAAAAAAATTATGTCTTCTAATTTAGAAAAACAGAAAAACAAATCAGAATGAGAGAACTTGAAGTTATTAGGGGTTTGATTCCATTTCCATCTCCTTGTTAATTTGTTAATTATATCATACTAGTTTAACACCTCTGCGTTGCACAGGTAGTTAAAATGGTACAAAAATAACATGAGTAGTTAAAATTGTTATAGATCATTATTTTTAGACATTATCGATTAAAATTGTAACTCATTGAAAATTTTGTAAAAATTTATATTTGTAATATTCAACTATAATTTTTACAACCCAGAACATCTAACGCTGTCCAGAAATTCCGTGCTGTGGAGTTCTTGAAATTTCTCCTCACTTGAATCTGAATCACAAATTGAGTCAGAGCTCAAATATGATCTAACTTTAGAAATTATTCTTGAAAACCATGTAATCATTTATGGAATCAACAACATCTAGAGTTGGAGCTATAATGGCCCGACCTTGCAAGTATGATGAATCATTACCCGAACTAAAAAATTGGGAAATGTGGCATTTATTATTGATTCATTGGGATCACCAAAATTTGGTACTAGAAGATCATCTACTATATCAATTAAACGCAAATATCTTTGATTTTTTTTATTTTAATACTCATCAAGTTTAAATGCAGTGAACATATAGACTCAGTTTAGAGTCATGGTAAATGGCAAACATGACCTTAAGGTGTATTAGTTAAGTTAAAGATGTAACATCCCGAAAATTTCTACAAATTAAGGTAAGCAACGAAATTGTTGTTTTAAAAGAATTACTTGAATATTATTGTAAGATTGCTTGAAGATTGTTATTCAATTGACGTTAAAGAAAGAATTTGGTTGATAATTGACATAAACTAAAGTGTAGTAACTTAATTGACATGAACTAAAGAGCGTGAACTTGATTGAGAGATAATGCAAGGGAAAGGACTTCTTGGGCAATTTCCCGACAAGTGTGCGGCGCCACACCGCGCCACTTGTCACGAGGTGATTTGCGTCACTTGTCATGATATGATTGGCTCCACTTGTCACGATGTGATTGGCGAAACTCAAAAGTTATTAAAATTAGCTAAATCCTAACTATTATATATAGGAAGCTATGAATTTCATTTTCTCTTCCAAACCATTTCTCTTTTCTCTCCCGAACCCCAAAATTCGTCCAACTTGGCCAAGGGAAGGAGAAAACTAATAAAAACCCGCCAAAATACCTATTTGTCCTTTGAAAAGAGTCCCTTACCATATATGAAAAGATTATAGCTTAAAAGATAGCTTTAATTGAGGAATATCATGGCTTTAAGCATACTTCTTCACGTGGATTATTCGAAGAATATTTGAGGTGGGTAACCTAATACTTTGATTCCTTTTCTACATGCATAAAGTTTTGATAAGATAAGTGTGTATTTGATTGATGATTTTGATGAGACAAACATGGATTTGAATGCATTATTATTGAAAGAAAGATTGGTTTATTGCATTTGTATCGCTAGTTAATGCTCTACCCGTTTTGAATTGCTTTGTGATTGTATGGCCTTAGCCATTCTGAATTGTTTCATGCACTATGACCTATTCAATGATCCCGGAATAGGGAAGATTAGTGTGGTGTTTGTTTTGAATTGGAATCTCGGTATGGGTCCACTTAATTGAATTGATATGAATCTGGCGCGCACCACGGGTAGGAGTTTAACTAGTGATAGGGCCTTTTGTGTATTGAAAAGCTTTGTACATGCAATGATTTTCTTGGAAATGAGTTTTATAAACGAAAGGTGAATCAAATGATTGTGTTATTCACTGAGTACGTTGTACTCACTCCCCACTTATTACAATTTTTGTAGATAATTGAAGTCATAACAATTGAAAAGCAGGGCAAGCTGGATGTTGGATCGTGCTCGCGAATGGGAGTAGAGTTGTGCATGTGGTGTTAACCTGTTCTTGAAACTATCACGAATTTAATACTTTTACGCACATCTCTACAATATATATGTTTTACATCTTATAACATATAAGACAATAGAGAGATATAATCTTTATATTTATTTGAATTCTACTTTTCATTGTAAAAGTTTTCTAATGATTTAGCACACCTTGGAAATCAATGAAATATATCTTTCAATACAACTTCTTGTGTTCCATATATTTTCTTGAAAAACCTAGCGTTAATGTTTCTTTAAAAGATTGACGATTTGTTAACTTATGAAACTATCTTTGTCTATTAAACTCTATAAGATAAAATGAATTGAATTGTTTCGCACGTCCCGTCCCCGTTATTTGAATAAAAGCTTCCGCTACAGAATTTGTAAATTTCCATAAGATATTCGGAAAATATTATAAAGTTAGCGGGGGCGTGACAAAAAATATAATAATATACTCACCAAATTAAAGATATATGCCAATACATTTGCATAAATAGATTATATAAAAATAAAATAAATGGTATAAAGTTTGATTTGGTATTAGCGTCAACACCGCAAAATATAAATATCATTGTCGTATAATTTGACATGTTTAATAATTGGTCTTCTTTGATCAGTTTGATACGTTTTATATATTATGTTTTTTTTTCTTTTTGGTATTATTGTCTACAATAATACAATGACATGAAACTATTCAACTACATACAGAGCGAGGTTCAGCCTCTTCCAAAAACTCAGTAAACACGTCAAGAATTAGATTCACCTAATGAAAACCAAAACAACTGTTTTCCATAAAGCATAATCTGTAAAGAGAGACTAAATATTATGTGTATAAATAGAGGCCTATTTAATAGGGATCCCATTTATATACTGACTCCATCTACAACGATCTCCCTCGATTAGGAGTTCAAGCTCGTAAGGAAAAGAAATCCCAATTTTGGAATATATTTGCAATGGTACGGAATGATAATTGGATAAATAGATATGGAATGATAATCTGATAGATAGATTGATTGCCGCATAATCAATATTGATTTGTATGAGATTTGGAGTGAAGATATGTATGGAAGTAGATTGAAATGAATTAGGAAAAAAATTGGGTAGAGAAAATTCTAGAATCAAGGGAGAGACACATATAGTAAAGCTTGTAAGAAAAAAATTTAAAAAAAAAAATGAAAAATGAGGTGCTTGTCAACTTGTGGCGGTTGAGAAAAAAATTAAAAAAATGAAAAAATGAAAAAAAGGAAAAAATTTGGTGCTTGCTGCGGAAATGAGGACAAAAAAAAAAATAATAAGGTGCTTGTGGCAGTTGAGAAAAACAATTTAAAAAAAAGAAAAAATGGAAACATGAGTTGCTTATGGCAGTTGAGTAGATTGAAATGAATTAGGAAAAAGGAATTTGGGTGGTGGAAATTCTTGAATTAAGGGAGAGGTAAATATGGTAAAGCACGTAAAGAAAGAATTAAAAAAAAAAAGAAAAATCATTTGTTTGTGGTAAACATAGTAACTGCAAGAGTGCAGTATGTAATAGACACCGTAGAAAATGGTGGAAAAATTACAATTTCTATCCGCAACCTTTGATTTAGATATTAATGGATTTCTCCACGAGGGTGGTGTAATTAGTAGATGATAAGTGATAAATAAATGGCACAATTTTTAAAATAGCAAAATTCAAAAAAGTAAGTCCAAATATGACCCATTTAAAAAAGTGGTGCAAAAATAGTAATGTTTTGAATAAAATTACATTCATGCCCTTCTTTCTTTCTTTCTTTCCTTAAGATATTAGAGATGGGTAATGACCATTAGACAAAAGAAGTAAAAAAATATATCATTCTATACAATTATCTTTATATCTCTACAATTACAATTATGGGTAAAAGAAGTAAAAAATATAGTATTCTATACAATTACCTGTATATCTCTGCAATTACAATTATGAGTGTTGATTCTCGATACTGATAAAAAATGTCCATACATTTTATCTGTATATCTTGACAGTTAATCGCGATAATTCTCCACAGTTACGTCTTTGTGGAACCACTCTTACATTGCATTCTGTATAGTTAAATCTCGACAGTTACATGCTGTAAATATATATAGTTTCCTTTCATGCCAAAAAAGAAATTCCTGCCCGAGCGCTAAGCTGCAGTTAAACTGGACGACTAGAGATAGCAGCAGCATAGGTACAGCTTATCTGAAGTGCCGAAAAGGTCTCATAGGGGTACAAAGAATTTACGGAGGAAGAGCCGGTCAAAACTACTGGCGAGTGAGGCTCACTCTTCGTCGGAGCGTGCTGGCCATGTGCCTCACACGCTGACGAATTCCAGTCATAGACTAGTGCTATTGGCTTCATCTCGCCCTTCTGAGCATCTTTCCCTTCTGCACTAACGGCGAATTTCTGCCCGATCGCTATAGATTTGGCGATGAACGTGTCATGCAAGAAGTCTTGATTTGGGGTTTCTTCAATTTTGAAATTTTGTGTTGGCGGACTGTTTGGGAATTGTTCATCAGGTTTCAAAGAAGATTTTGATGGGTTCAATTACTTAGATTGGTGCCCGGATGAAGAGATTAAAGAACTAGGGCTTTAGAAACCCTAGTGAAAATATTTGTGATTTCTGCTAATCCATGAATGCCCATGGAAAATCACCTTAGGAGAGTTGTAGAGGAGAGCAAGATGAGTGTTTTGGTGGGTGAAAGATCCTCTTAAACATTCGGAGCAAGGATGTCATCTTTGATTTGGAATTCTCCAGTGAGTAGTGGGAGAGGAGGAAGGGCATAGGGGGAGTGGGAGTGGTAAGACCTAATTGGAGAACCGATTAACCTCTCATTTTGCCAATAATAATAATAAATTTAATTAGTATTAGAATTTTTGTTTAGGTTGTCTAAAGAATAGGAAAATGAACATTTTTACATAGGTTTAGAAAGTGGTCTACTTTTGAACTTGCCATATTAAAAGTGATCATTTTTTGCAATTTCCTCTAAATGATAACCATACTTGCCGGCGACTTTAAGCACACGAGAGCCCATAACAAAGAAGAAGTTGCTGACCAAACAAGGGAAAAAACTTTAAAATGGTTGAATTTCGAATATGGTGGGTACTAAAAAAAATAAAGTAAAATGTATTTAATTAAATGTTATTATTGTATTTTTATTTAAGGGCATTTAAGTAAATAAAAATTTTGTGATGTGAGGATTAATTAAATTTTGTAATGACAATATAATTGCCCTTAGTATATAATTTATAATAGACTAAGGCTAAATTAAATAAAAATCATTTTGGCGAGATTATCCCATCAGACGCACACTTGGAGGAAGATTTTGCTTAATAATAGTAATAATAATCATCATCCTCATCATCAAATTAATGAATTTGATAAAATAATGCTATTTATCTAGATTGGATACCGATTTTCAGTGTAATTGACATTTTTCATTGGATAATGAATGTATGAGATGTCTCTATATATTTATGATTATCCACTATATCCCAATAAATACTAACCAGACTGAAGATATCTTCAGTCACTAACCAGACTGAAGATATCTTCAGTCTGGATAAATAGCACTACGTGCCACCCATGTATAATAATAACTGAATCAAATCAAAGCATAACTAATATTAAATTAATTAATTTTAATATTATTTCACTAAATCAAAGTAAATTTTAATATTATTTCACTAATTTTAATATTATTTCACTATTATACTCTTTCATTTATTAATTATTCTACTTTAATAATTCTACTTTTTTGATAACTTGTGTATTAAATATAGGCATATGTCAGAACTAATATTTCAACTACTTTTTAAAAAAGATAATAAACCTTATTTTGGGACGGATAAAAAAGAAACTTTGACTGCTTTTTTGGGACGGAGGTAGTAATATATAATAACCTAACTCTTATCTTTAATTGTCCATAACTCGAATACCGTAAATTCAAACCGACTTTTAACCTAACATATAATTACAATTTCCAAATCAGACCAATATTGGTACAAAAAATCTAATCCAATCAAAACTTGATTATACAACACAAATAAAAATTAACCATCATATTTATGGCTCAATTAAATAAAATAAGTTGGTTAAAGAAGACAAATGATTAGGACAAAAATGAAATTTAGTTGAGTTTAAGATATATATATATATATATAATAATTGGATTTACTTTAATATTGACCAGACGAGTGCAAAAAAATTTATCATTCGATTACACTATGTTAAAGTGACACAAGAGTAAAATATTTGTGCTTATATTCTTTGACTAGTAATGAGCCTTACAAGAGTATAGAAAATATATATAATAATTTTATGTCAATGTAGAAATAGATTCTGAGTTACATTACGTCACAAGTGTGTCGAGTTACATTGCATCACAAGTGTGTCGAGTTACTTTAAACATGCACGTTTGTGGGTTTAATCCTGTTGTTAATTATGATGTTTTTTCCACTGGCCGTGGCTTTATATATATAAAGGTTATATTGTGTTGTGTATAAAACTATGTATCATTGGTATAGACTATAGTGGATTTGCTCAGCTAATTTGCATTCTATGGGAAACACTTCAGGTCTATCTGGTGATGAAGAATTTCAGCTTCATAACAACACAAAATCGGAAAAAGGCGGATGGATCACCTTTCCCTTCATCATATGTCTCTCTCTCCCTTTCAGATTAATTTCTTGTTTTTGCGTTTTCACACATGTCTACCGAACGTGCATTGATAGTTAACAAATGAATTTTTTTTTTTTTGGCTCCGGAAAACAGTGGCGATAGCTGGATTAACACTAGGTGGAGCGGGGGGGGTTGAGCAACCTAATCGTTTACCTGATCAAAGAATTCCATATGGACAGAATTGATGCTGTTCAAATAAACAATATCATTGCTGGCTGCACGAGTTTTTTTCCGGTTGTTGGAGCAATCATTGCCGACTCATTTCTCGGTTCTTTCACTGTTATCTGGATTTGCTCTTTCATTTCTCTGTTGGTAATACTTGAGTTAATCTGTGTGCTCATTTTGAGTTTTAATTGTATAGATTTGCCCGTTTGGAGTGTAATAAGCTCTAATATTATACTAATATATTTGAGTTTCCATCTTATATAAAAGGTTAACCTTGTTAAGTCTAATGCACTCCTAGTACATATCTGCGCATCTTTGTGTAATTTTTGGATTCTTTGCGCAGGGTTTACTTCTTTTTTTTCTTCTGGCAACCGTGGATGGCTTGAGGCCTGAATATTGTGTGAATGATAGGTGTGGAATCACCCCGTCGAAAACCCAATATGCAATCTTATATCTAGGTTTGACACTGGTAGCAATGGGCCTCGGGGGGTCCCAGTTTACCACGGCGACCATGGGTGCTAATCAATTTACTAGAGCAGAACATCAAGAAGCGTACTTCAATTGGTACTTCTTTACATATTACGTTTCAGGGGTTATATCGAGCACGGCCATTGTTTACGTAGACGATAACGTGAGTTGGGCATGGGGATTTGGCATATGCATAATGGCTAATGCAGTGGGATTGATCATTTTCTTGCTGGGAAAAGTGTACTACTACTTTGATAAGCCACAAGGAAGCCCTTTCACAAGCTTGGCTCAGGTAATCGTTGCAGGTCTTAGAAAAAAAAAGGTCATTTTGGCTTCCCAATCTCCTCCCCATTATTACTATGGAAAGCATGATGGACAGGCAAAAAGGAACATGAAGAAAGATGCACTACCTACAAATAGCTTCAGGTAATCATATATTTATTTATCACAGAGCTAAGAATTGTCAATTGCAGTTATATGTTATGGAGACCACGTGGTCTTCATTATGGAGATCTCTAGTTATAAAAAAGTAAGAACTTAAGGGTGGATTTATGAACTTAAAGTTGAGTTTATTTAAATGGTCTTCATATATGGTAGTCTCTAGCAAAATCATTGCCAATTGCCAAGTGAAGTTTGAGATTTTAAGATTAATTAATCTAGAATTACTTGTGTCTAGCAACCAATTGGTTTATAAAATGTCGTGCGTCTCGTCACTTTGGACCATCTTTCTATTAAAAAATATGCATGGGGGTGGTAAAACATACTTTTTGATCTCTTTCTCCTTTTTTTTTTCTTGCTGCAAATAGTCTCAAATGATGTCACGTGATAGTTGATGAACTAATTAGTTTGTAGAAGTTGCCAGACACAGTCTTTTTTTTTTAATGCATAAGTAGATTAAAACCCAAGTTATTATCTTAATACTCTTTACCACTTAAACGATCACCATTGATCTTAATATCCCATATTATTGAGAGTGGACATTATTAAAATAGATAAATAACTTGCCTTTAATTTGCTTTCATGTGATTCTTTGATCATATTAGTGCTACAAAGGCATATTGAAGTTAATTGGAGTTACTATTTGAATTTTTTATGTGTCTCAAAATGTAGATTTGATTGATCATGGTGTTACATCAAAATTGCCAGAAAAACATAACTTTAATAAAAGTCAATTACAATTGTCAAATTATTGATTGATGATGGTTTTGGTGCTACATCAAAATTGCCACTTTGAAAACAAACATAACTTTACTAAAAGTCATTCACAATCAGTTGTCAAATCAACTTCAAAACGAAATTATAATATTATATTATTTGATCCTATTTATTTAAGGAATTTATAATAGAGAGATGATTTTTTCTAAAGAACCCAACCTTGATTTCTTTATGAAACCCAAGAACTAATGAGATGCTTGCACCCAAATGAGGTGTAAACACCTTATTGGCTCTTGGGTTCCTTAGAAGTGCTTGTGAGGAGAGAGGTAGAATGTGTATTAAAAATATAAAAATGTGTAAAATATATGGTTGTAATTAAACAGTTATCAAATCAAATGTTAAATCAATAGTAGATAAATTTATAAATTGAGAGAATAAAGGCGATCAAACAAGCTTTGAAACTACCATATATACTCTATTTTATTGATTAAATTACAAGTTAAAAATGTGAATTTATGGAAACTAATTTGTTGTTAAATTAAAATTAAGACCCTTAAACACGTATAAATTCTTGATTCCTTAAAGGTGCCCTATCTTGAATACCTAGAATACCATAACTTTTTTCCCCAGCAATAAGAAATGAGTTCCATATCAAAAAGGGTTAATTTCATTATTAGTTACCAACCTTTCAATCTTTACATAATTTTGTCCTTATTCTTTTTTTTGTCACCTTGTGGATCTCCAATCTTTTATATAATAGTTGAGTTTCATCGTTTCGTCAGATTTCTATCTATTTTTTCATTTAACTCCTATAAAATAACGAATTTACCCTTACATTTTTGGAAAGTTGGGAGCTAAATGTGAAAATTACAATAGATATAAAAAAATTAAAATAAATATTATTGAAAAAGAAACAAACTTAGAGATAAATATCACCCCACCCACCCCACCCACCCACCCACCCCAACCCCAACCAAACCTCGATTTTTCCTCCAATGGCATAGCGAGGAGGCTAGTGGAATTAATATTTATTTTCTAATATTTATTTCTATCATATTTGTTTTCCTTACAAATATTTAAAATAAACATTAGTTCCGACTCATCTCTCACAGGAAATGAATCCATGGTAAAATACAATCGGAGGACAAATAGAGAATGGGTGGGGTGGCGTTGGACATAATTAATCTTTATTTTTTATTTTTTTTTCAAATTTTCTTTTTTTACTTTTCTTTTTATATCTAGGGTAATTTTCACCTTTGGTCCACAATGTTTTAAGAATGTAAGTGTAAAATCATCATTTTTTAGAGGTTAAACAGAAAAATGGACATGAATCTGATAGAAGGACGAAACTTGACAATGTATGAAAGGCTGAGGACCCATGAGGTGAGAAAAAAGAATGGGGATAAGATTGTGTAAAATTTGAAAGGTTGGGGGACTATTAGTGAAATAGATCTTATGAGTTTATTTTAATATAATAATAACTGGGAAATGATTCTTTTAAGCTTGTCTTTTTTTTCTTTTTTCTTTTTTTATTTGCTTTTAAGCTTGTCTTTATGTAAGTAGCTATTTGATTCTAATTATTTATATTAAAGTATAATGAGAAATTATAAAAGAGTGAAATTTGTGGTGTAAATTTAATGAAAATTTGAAAGTTATGATTATAAATAAATAATTTTCAAATCAGTAGTCAAATTAGTAGTAGGTGAAATTATAATATGGATTGAAAAAGATTATCAAATAGCCACTTTAATTGGTATGCGCATATATAAAGGTGGCGCAAGCACCTTCCCTATTGTGTAAATTTCATGTCATTTTCCTCTTAACAATCATGAATATTGAATTCTGTCAGTCATTTACTCCGTTGTCGCGTCAATTAAAAATATCCCCTCAACCCACTTGAATCTTGATACACAAATATCGACCATGCATTTATTTCCCGAAAAATTTATTTTCAATTTATTTTCATTCTGAAATAGAAGTATTTAGCTTCGAATAATTAATCAATATATTATTTGTTATCAATATTCTTACGGAATCTCCATTGCAACAACGGTTAGTCTTCTTTTATAGACGAAATAAGTGATATTAAAAAAAAAAAAAGAAAAAGAAATATATCGGTCCCCCATTTATTTTCATTTTTCTTTTCCATGCCTTTTCTCTGATCCCCCCTGGCTTCTTCTTCTTCCTTTATTTTTTTATTTTTTATTCTTTTTTCTTGGGGCTAGCTTTTCGATCTCCATATTGCAGCAATGGTTGCTCTCCTCTTATATCGATGAAAGGAGTTATATATATATATATATATATAGAAAAGAAACATTTCAGTCCACTTTTCATTTTTTTCTCCATGCTTTCTTCTCTTTTTTCTGTTGTCTGATCTCATTTGTGCACTCATTCACTCTCTGCTTCTTCTTCTTCTTTTTTTAATATCTCTTTCCTCTGTCTCTAGCACATCGTATTGCAATGGACATTATGCAAGTGACGCATATGATCAATTGAGTTTTCTTCCGTTATATCCTTTCACGTTGCCAAGGATTCACGTATATGTTACATTTGTTATAGTTATAAACTTATTATAATATGGAATAGTGGACAATACATTATGGGGGAATGCCCGACGTGTGCTCTTCCGATCTTGATCACTCACAATATATTATCAAATCAATTTGTAACTCGTGTTTGCAGATCAATTCTATTTTTAAATAAAATATTGGTCAAACCAATCAAATCCACATATTTCGTGGACCCCTGCACAAATCTCCATCATTTAACCTCACTATTCTGTCTCTTATTTCTATCTTGTTGTCATGATGTAGATTCCTAAACCGAGCTGCTGTAAAGATTGAAGGAGACGTTCTACTTGATGGCTCAATTGCCAAACCATGGAAACTATGCTCTGTGCAACAAGTGGAAGACCTCAAAACTCTACTAAGAATCTTCCCTTTATGGTCAAGACGTGTGCTCTTCCGATCTCCCCAATTGGAATTCAAGCTAGCTTAACAGTTCTCCAAGCCCTAACCATGGATCGTCACTTGGGGCACCATTTCAAGTTCCCAGCAGGTTCCATTATTGTCTTCACTCCAGTCTCCACTTCTATATGCCTCGGTCTCTTCGATCGTCTGCTCTGGCCAGCATCCAAGAAAATTCTTGGCCGAAATCCAACCCTCTTGCAACAAGTAGGCATCGGCCACGTGTTCAACGTCGCCAGCATGGCTGTGTCAGCAGTGGTCGAGACGAAAAGGCGTAACGCAGCCCATTCCGCGGTGTCGATATCGGTCATGTGGTTAATCCCACAATTGGCCATTGTGGGCATTGGGGAGGCGCTTCATTTTCCAGCACAAGTTGCTTTGTATTATCAAGAATTTCCCACTTCACTCAAGAGCATGGCTACTGCAATGATTTCGATGGTGATCGGAATTGCGTTTTACTTGAGCACTGCTGTGATCGACGTTTTTCGAAAAGTAACAACATGGTTGCCTAGTGACATAAATGATGGGAAGCTAGACAATGTGTACTGGGTGGTGGCCGTACTCGGAGTTGTCAACTTTGGGTACTATCTTGTATGTGCCCACATGTACAAGAATATCGACATGGTAGTGGAGATTAACGAATTTCATCGTCCGACTGAACAGTAAGTGACTGAAAAATGGATCTTTTTGGGATGTTTGATCATATAAAAAGCTAATAAAATCTTCAGAGTGGCCTCTTTCCCTTTTTTTTTGGGTTTAAGAATCAATTATGAAAAACTGTAATGATATTAATACCTTTAATGTATGTCACTCTTGTTTTCCCAAATTCCGTTTAATATTATGCATTATGTCTCTTGCGTAGTTTACAAAGAGTTGTAAAATCTTACAACTATTATGCGAAATTAAGCTCCCCAAAATGTAGAAAAATGGATTAAATTAAAGCTTCTTCAACACTACCCCTTCAATTGTTAATAGTGCTGATCCGACCATAATAAATTGTTCGAATGAAATTCTTAACTTCATGGTACAAAACAAAAATTAGACGTTTTGCAACAATCAGACAGAAAATACCAAATTTTTTAAAAATAATGTTGAACTGAAAATACACAATAAATCAATTCCCAATTCAAAATTGATCCACTATATTTATAAGAGATAATGGCAACAGCACGCAGCACCAAATTTCCAAGTAAGAAGTGCAATAAAGCAGGAGGTGGTGGTATAACAAAAATATCTAATGGACCATAGACTTTATTTATTAACATCCAATGAGAGAACATAAGCTGATCCATTTTAGAATTCATATCAAATCCATAAACAGCATAAGAGAGTCTATATTTTTCTCCAAAAATTTACAAATATCTGAACTTGGGTCGAATAGGATATTAATAAAAAGATGGAGAAATTAAAATCTACCACACTAGAAGGTGAAAATATGAATCCCAAAGAGACTTTCATAATTGCAGCTAGGGATAAATATATTCAATCTTTCAGAACTGCATCACAAATTGAAGTTAACCAACGTATCCACAAACTCGACATGATATTTCACACTTGTCTGAAACTCGGGGCATCGATAGGAGCATTTGAAGACACTGCCTCCTAGTAAATCAATTTTTGTCTTTTCTTTTTTATCCACTGAGGACTTTAACATATGATATCAGCCTCATATTCCATTCATAATTTTGGCATTTTGCAAGCAGAGAGGTAATCAATATAAAATAAAGTTCTATATTACATTGGCAAGCAACAAAATGGCGTCTTGTTTTCAAGCTCTAATGCTTGCAAGTTTGTCAGAGATCTGGTGACTTCGTGCGAAAATCAGTCCTCCAAAAGCACATGTACATCATTGGTTTACGCCATATTTTGCCCGTAAATTATCAAGAGTCTCAGCATAGTCTGGAGTTCTCTTACCGAAAACTTCTTGCCATATCTTATGGCGATCTGATTCCAAATGAAATCCCAGTCAGTCAGAAGATCAGTTTACAAACTAAAACTGACAGCAGCTCAACCGCACAGATAGTTGGCCACAACCACTCTTCAACGCCATAAACTAACTGAAAAATATGCCAACATGGAAGGAAATCGTAGACTTGAACTCTAGTTAAATCTTATTTTTCCAGGGTGCATTTTTATTATTAAGTTGGCAATAAGTTGGCAGCAGTATAAGCTCAGCATTCAATTATACCGGTCCAGTTAAAAGCTTCTCTGGATCAATATGCTCCAGGTATAGAAATCAATTTTTGAAAAAACGAGTCCCATCATGAGAAAAAGAACTAGATTAAACACCTTTATCTATTCCATGACAATGCACCATTTTCTTTGGCATCAATGCACCATTTTCTTTGGCATCATCTCCTAAGACCATCCCCATTCTGAAATATTGGTATGTGGTACAGGTCAATGAAATGAGATATCCCACACAGATCTGCTCCAGATTAAACCCCAGAACATGCATTCCCATCTTATTAAGCTTGTTTTCCTAGATATTAATCTACTAAAAAGAAGCTCAACGAGTCAACCTTCAATATTAACCACATATTCCCCATAAAAATTTATTTTTCTTCTCATTTCCTTATAATCTCTCTCTAATTGTCCACCACACAATCTCATCAAAAGAAATGGGAACTCCCCTCAACAAGTTTCAAGTGAACATACTGCTTCGACTTTCAAAAAAGCTCATATTTGAAAATAAATGCTGCATAAATCATGGAACTAATAGTAGATACTGCCTGAGGTGGTCAAGCAAATTAGTTCTTTGGGAAATACAGTTAGAACCTAAAAATAAGCTCAACATTCTTTAGAATAATTCTAAGCGAAATTAATTATTCAGATGAGACCTTTGCTAAAGTAAAAGTATTAACAAAGTAAAAAAAATCTATGATATTATATGATGCGTAATGTTTGCATGGACATACCAGCCTTGTCCAATGGTGAAAGGCACATGATAATCATGTCAAATCTAGGGACCTTGGTTAAGTTTTCCAAGTATCTTACACCTAACTCCATATCTTCCCTGCCAAAGAGAAAAGTCAATATAAGTTGGCATTTAGCTACAAGAATGAATACTCTACCTGATATCATAAAAACTAAATAACTTACATAAAAAATGTGGAGATACACCTAATAATGTCAACGACCATTGGAGCAGACAATGCATTTTTAAATATACCCGGTAATGCAGTTGGTGATGTCACCTGTCAAGTGAGACACAAATTTATAATTTAAAAAATTATTAACACTCAAAAACAACAAGAAGTTGTCAACGTCTGTAGGGAATCAATTTTTTTCCCCCTCATTCATTATCAACCACACATTCTTTTAGAGAAGAAATCATTTTTCGCATTTCCCTCTAAATTTTCCATAACTCTCTACCACACAATATCACCAAAAGTAACTTTTCACAAGATCAAATTTTCAAAAATACGTACACCCGTTAACTGATCCTTTCTCTTTCTTATCTTTGTCTTTTTTTGAAGATTATTGCGACCTATTTTTCGTATCTGCTTTTTCAGAAGATAATTACAGGTGGTACAATTTCAACTATCATCTTCAAAGTCTACCACCAGGGGGACAAGGGGAAATAAACACTTCCTGTTCTCTCTCTCTCACTCTCTTTCTCTCTCTCTCACACACACACACACAGAGGGAGAGAATAATATACCTTTAATAAGCGAGATTGTAGATTACGGTCACCAGAAAGTCCACGCCAAGAAACCTTAAACTGATGAGCTGAATTTGGCGGGACAATATTTTTTGCAGCTTCAGCTTTGGCAAGATTAGCAGCTCTGGCAGCAAGCTCTTGCACTGATTCCTTTAATTGTTGCTTCCCTACTTTGTGTACACTCTACAAAAAGTTTCAACCATGAGCGCATAAGAGACAGAAAGAGACATTCTTGAGGCAGATCAGGAAATTTGACTCCAAAACACATGTTATACAATGACATTGATTATGGCAAAGCAAATATGTAACTGTTTGTCCTTAGTATCGATCTTTATTATTAATATCATGTAAATAATAATTAAAAAAGGCAAAATAATGCTTCAGAGGTGATAGAAGTTAACAAGAACCAATGGTTCATTACTTCATTATGTGATGGACATTTCAGCAGAAATCATCTATCTGACAGTTAATAATATTTATCATATCTGTTCCCAGTGGAGCACTATTCGACAGAGACATTGTTGAGAAAAGATTACATTTTTCTAAACGAAATGAAAACGGAATTCCTTTAGCAATCTCTACTTATGATATCATATAAAGATATCTATTTGGTTGATGTCATGTAAGTTAGCAAGATAACGCTTTATTTCAAACCAGACATCATAGAATTTAACCAATGGTACCTCATAGTTATACCTTTTAACCACCAAGACTTGCCAAACACAATTCTCAACATATGTTTTCCCCTGTAGATTGATTACTTGCTAATTGAGATAAAACCAAGAATCACACACTGTGTTATGCTGGTATGAGTGAACTCCAAGGAGTTGTGCTACTTGAACAAAACAATATACAAAAACTTAAACAAAACTGACCCATGGCATCATCCTGTTTTTCAACACATCACATCACCTTTTCATCAATGATTATCACATGGGCCACATTTCCATTTTGTTACCCTTTTTGTCTACTCATTTGTTCAAATAGAATTTTTCCCAAAGATATCATAGCTGTTAGATAACCGAGTTTTGAACAGATTAAATAGCCTAGCTTCAAGGTAATATCATGTCCAGACATTTCATGGAACCCACATGTACCGTACAAATCTCCACCACTTATTTTCACTCAATCTAATTATATTTTTAAATAGAATTGGTTTGAACACCCGCTAAGGCTTCTTTGGAAAAAGTGTGTGTGTACATATATATCCCTCCTAACCACACATGAAACATAAGTAAAATTCATGCTTCGTACCTTTACAGTCTCCAAGCCAGCATTTGCATCTGATTTCTGGGTTCTCAGGCTAATGTTGTCCACTTCCATGGTGTTTCCACAGGTTTTTCTCCATCCTGCCAAAAGATTTTCAAAGCTCAGTTAAATAAAATAGATGCATCATCCAGAAAAGAACTTTATAAGAGGGAAAGTTAGTAACTCGATTTAAGTCCATAAATCTATCATTCAAAAAGAAGTACTCTGCATGATTCCAATATTTCCCAAACAATCATAACATAATATTGCTCACAGGAATACTACCTTTTCGAGTGTTCAAGGAAAATACAAAATACTGAAGACCAAAAAGCACCATCAAGACACAGCTTAACAGCTCCAAAGTTACTAGTTTCTTTCAGTGAGTTGCTTGACTCTACATTTTAGAGGAAATATCCACATCGGACATATAGATAAAAAATATTATGGAGATAAAAAAGCAGATCCCTTATACCCCTCTGAAATAACTATATCTATAGATATCAATATTAAAAAAGTTCCAAACTAAACTCGTAAAACATACCCATGAAACCTTGTTTAAATTTTCAATGTTTTGAAGCCATATCCCCATATTTTAGGTTTAGTTGGGGAAAAAAATTGGAACCCAAGTCTGAGAAAAATAAGGCACCTATCACAAAGTTGGACCACACAAATGGAAGCCTAGCTCACGTTACGTGTCCTTCAAAGTACTAACTCTTCAAAAGATAACCGGTAATAAGAAAGCAAACTCCATTGTTCAGACCTTAGTGTTATCCTCCAGAATCTCAGCAACTCCAGCAGGAGAAATCTTCGACATGGACTGAACCTTTGGTGTAGTTTTATCCTCCAGAATCTCAGCAACTCCAGCAGGAGAAATCTTTGACATGGACTGAACCTTTGGTGTCAATTTACTGTTGTCCACCTTCAATTTTCCTGGTTTTTGTACTCCCATTGAAGAGCCACACACTGCTCCAGATGCCTTCTTAAGAATCTCCTACGAGAGTACAGGACAACTAGATTACAAAAGAATCTGGAAAAAGAAATAGCAGTGACATAAGTGTAAATTAGTAGTGATGCCGGATGGAAAATATACAAAGAAATAGAAGGGGACAGAAAATGAAAGCCAAGATCCTCAGCACCTAAAATATATGGATTTCTGAAGTTGAAAGAAGACTTCAATATCCGAATCTTGGATTAATCAACTCAGTGCTGTTTTAAGATCTTCATAAAACTATCCATTATATCCCCTTACGTTGCAAATTGCATATTAGATCATGCTTCAAGCTACCTTCTCCACAAAACTTTATAGATAAAATTAGCCATGCCATAAAGTAGAATAATATGTAGTTTTTCATGTTTATAATTAGTAACATACAATGAGATCCCATGAAGTTTAAATGAGTCATGCATCATTACTATAGCATCCCTGAAGATGCCCTCAGGTGAAATTTCTTCAGCACAGTGGGCATCATCAGATTTAAGCAATAAAAACATTTCTAACTAATGACCACAGGCATCCCCAACACCATGAGAGGAATGCCAAAACTTTACAGAATCACCAAGAAATATAAATTTTAATGAACTGATAAGTGTTAGCATTCAGGCCAGGGAAAGAGAAGATCTATACCTTCTCCAACAAAGATTTGACTTCTGCCTGTTGCTTCTTTATCTCTGGGTTGTGTGGCTCCAATCTAAAAGCAAATGTGGCATCTGCATTTCACAATAATATTTTAACCAGATGATACAGGGGAAGTGGTTGAAAAAATCTTTTAGTGTTATAATATTAATTAGGCTATACCATCAAGAGATTCTCTCAATTTCCCAAGTTCTTTTCTAGCTGTTGATCGGCAAGAGTATGCCTTTGTATAGCGATCATCTAAATTTAAAGCCAATCAATCTCAGCCTCCTGGTATCTAATAAAAAATAAGAAAATTGTTGCCTTGTTCTTTGAAAATTTATAATAATATGCATATATGTAGAAAATACCTCTTGATTTTAATATAAGCCATTGCTCTATTTGCATAAGCTACTGCAGTTGGTGAGAGAGCAATGCTCCGGGAGTAGCAGTCTATTGCTTCGTTAAACTTTTTCTGTTTAAAAAACTCGTTACCCTGGAAAATGACATAGAAAGCCAACATCAAAAACAATCTGGAGCATAACAAATGAACTATAATTGTCAAAAACCACCACGTACCAACTCTTTCTCTGAATTGGCATCTACAAATTCTTCTACTGCAAAACCACCTGATAAACGATGGATTGCATCATAGTCCTTCAAATAATCAAATTCTCTGCCAGAACCTACATTATTACCAATCGCTTGTTTTCCATTAACTGCGGTGCCATTAGAATGTTGACTAACACTGTTCAAGCTACGTCTCTGAGCAGGAAGATCCTTGAAGAAAAGAAAAGAAATAACAGTTCATAGAACGAGAGACAGAAAACAATTTTGAAAGATTAAGGAAAAGAAGAAGAACAGAATAGATTGACGAATGCAAGTTCGGCATATAAATAAGACTACCAATTTGTCCTTGCCACGAGATTGAGATTTCAATTTCTTGTCTTTTTCCTTGAATGATAATTGCCAGTCCTGTAAGTTATTCAAGAGCCCTTCAAAGTCCTAATCAAATAAACGATCCCAGTAAAGAATTAAGAACTTGTTCAACAGGAAAAGGAACCATTTAAATTTTCTCAGTCAATCTATCAATAACTGACTAGAAAAGAGACAATATAAATATGCAGGTAGATCATACTGGTAACATTTGCTTTAGGCCCACATTAGACTTTAGGTGCATCAACCTTTATTTATCTCAGAATAACTTCCCAGTCTGAAACTTTAGTTACTCTTACTGTACTCTGTCCCAGGCAACTAATATTCAGCATTTTTTAAAATCAGTCCAAGAACTACATTGTGCCACCCCACCCCCTCCCCAGAAAAAAATAAATAAATAAAAATGTGGGGGTGTCCTCTCTCTCTCTCGGGTGGGGTGGTGCAAGCAGTGATACCATCCCCAAGAACCAAACTGCTTAAAGTAGAAACTTAAAAATTCCAGGAAAGAAAACACAATGGAAAATCTCTTCTTTTTTCAATTGTACAGAATTGAATATGTACCCAAAAAAGTACGGTAAGAGGAGAGGAATAAAAAGATAAAATATGATAAACTTTTAATACTTCAGTTCCAGTAAGAATCAAAACGCATGAATCAAACCGTAAATTTTAACCAATGTCACATTCTAGTTCAACTTAAGACCATCTCCAACCCAAGCATCATTTCACCCATTTACACCATTTTGGTGTGGAAACCAGCTCCAACCAAGCACCAATTTGGCGTGTTACTGTTCACATAACACCATTTTGGTGTTGGTAGTTTTATTACAAAATAGCCATTCGATTTAGGCTTTTGGGGCTTGAAATTTACCATTTTGCCACCAGCCTGGTCCTCCTCCCAGCTCCGGCGTGTTGCTGCAGCCGTTCGGTGATCTTCTTTCCAGCTCCGGCGTGTCGCCTCAACCCTTCGGCACTACGTTTCCTTTTTTTCCCCGATTTCCACTCCGGCGCCCTGTCCGCCGGATTTCCCTCTGGGTTTTGGTGCAAAAACCAGCTTTCCAGAGAACTCCCGACGTCAACCCCTGTTGTTTCTTCTAAATTTTACTATTTTTTTTATTTACTAGTATAGCACTGTACGTTGAATGAAAAAAAAAAGTTTGAACCACAAAGTCCCACTTGCTCTGCTCACCGAGTCTTAGTGGAGTATATAAATCGTGAGATATGTCTCAGTAGAAAAATAAATAGGCGTTACTTATATGTTGGTGTTCATAAGAAATTCTCTTCCATGCCTTTGATAAGATTCGAACTCCTACACTGCAGCTGCCAGCAAAACAAAAAACAACCTCACACCCGCCCTTTCCACCAACTGGGTTGAAATGGAAGAAAGAGTAGACAGCCATTTAGGCATAGATTGATATTATTCAAACTTTTTGAATAAGCAGTTTTTATTGTGTTAGACAAAAAAAAAAAAGAAAAAGAAAAGTTAATGTGAGAATAATCAATTTAATGTTTAGTAAACTTTTTTGCTAAAATTGTTATACAATCTAATAGCAATTTTTAAGTATTTACTATAGTCAACTATTTCACTATTGTAACCGTTTATATTTACTAAAAAGTACACGATTTAAATTTTTATTTATTATATAATATCCTTTTTTTATGAATATAATATGTAATTATATGTTATTTCACAAAGAATGCAAAATATAAACAAGGCATAACCGAAAGAAAAAATTTACTCTGTAATTTACACATAACGTCTCTAGCATTTCAACGAGTGAAATATCACTATTTTTGCTTGTGTGGGTCTTCAAATTTTACACCAATTCCATTACAAGTCCCCATTAACAGAAGACGTCCAACTTTGTCATTAATCAACCACGTGCAAAAAGGGTAATTTACACTTGACATCTCCAGCCTTCTAACTTTTAATAGATTACGTCTCTAACTTTTATTTTTAGTGTTATGAGCCATCAACCGTTGAGGAAATATCTGCTTAAGTCTCCATTGACATATTTCATCTATTTAAACCATTAAATTTTCATAAAAGGATAATTTTACCCTCATAAAATACTAGGGACCTTAGGTGATATTACCTTTATAACATTTTTAAGATTAATTTCACATATCGTCCCCAACCTTTAAGGTTTAGTGTCAGCTAGGCTTTCAACTTTTTTTTTAATCCGTTGGGTCTCAACCTTTCATTAATTTCCACATATAGTCTTTTTTAAATGGTTTCCGTCAATTTCACCGTTAAATCCTTGACTAAATTACGATGATGTCCCTTACTATTTTAAATTAAGAAACTAAAAGTTTAAAATATAAAAAAATATATAAAACTTTTTTTTAAAAACAAGGAAAAAAAGTGGGGGTGGGCTGTGCGGCCGGAAATGGCTGCCATTTCTAGAAGCCAAAAAGGGGAGACTTACCCCTATGCTGCCAGAAATGGTAGCACTTTTGTCGCCATTTCTTGTAGCTCAAAGGGTGCCGAAAATGGCGGCAAAGTGTACTGCCTTTTCCAGGAAAACTCCCCCTTTGCTGCCAGAAATGGCAACACTTTTCCCCCTTGTGTTGACCTATCAGAAATGGTTGCCAAAAAGGGCGAGACTCCCACATTTTCTCCTTTTTCTTTTTTTATTTTTTATATATTTTTAATATTTTTAAACTTTTAGTATCTTAATTTAAAATGATAAGTGATATAGTGATAATTTAGACAAAGAGTTAATGGTGAAATTGGTGAAAACACATAAAAATGACTATATTTGCAAATTAATGAAAGGTTGGAGACCTAGTGAGCGGAAAAAAAAAGTTAGGGACCTAACTGATACTAACCCCAAATATTGGAGATGATATGTGAAAAACCATATCCCTCCCACCCAACCCTCCGTCAGGATATAATAGAGGCGCTAGTAGGTTTACATTCAAGATGGAATTGGGAGGCGGTTGTAAGATTGCAAAATCAGCACAATCCCCCGAAAATGTTTCAAGAGTGAAGGAGAAAAATAGTCTCAAAGAAAGAATCTATTGTTCGACATCGATTTAGAGACTCTCTCACTGCCCGCATCACCATCAGTTGGCTAAAAATAGGTCAATAGAGATATATTAATTGTCGACGACTATTAATTTTACTTCATCGGCGAATTTGTTTATACCATTGTCGTCTGGTAGACATAGGGAACTTGCAGCTGTTGATGTTGTTGAAATTTCAAATAACCAACTTTCATAAGGGTGGGGTATGGTGTTTGCTTTTTCATTTTTATATTATTTCTTTATATTTTTATTTTATTTTTTGTTTGTTTATATCCTCAACCTTTTATGCGGGTAAAAGGGTTAATTTCACATTTCATCCCCAACTTTTGCAGTTAGTATCGCCGGATCTCCAATCTTTTTTTTCTACTTGCTAGGTCTCCAACCTTTTAATAACTCGCACGATATGTCTTTCTTAATGGTTTCTGTCAATTTTTCTATTAAGTCCTTATTAAAATTACTATTTTATCTCTTATATTTTTAAATTAAAAAATAAAAGTTTAAAAACTAAAAAAATATATAAATTTTTTTTTGAAAAAAATGGTTTTTTTTTTGGAGGGGGGGGGAGGGTCTCTCCTTGTGCTGCAAGCAGCCACTACTGGAAATGGCCACAAGGTGGTCGAAAAAAATATAATGGATAAAATGGTAATTTGACTATGAACTTAAAGGAAAAATTGACGAAACAGTCAAGATGACCTATCGTGTGTGCTATTAAAAGGTTGGGTACCCAGCTGGTTGAAAAAAAGGTTAGAGACCCAAGTAATACTAACTGCAAAAGTTGGGAACGAAATGTTTTATTAAATGGTTTGTTGCGCTTTGTAAATTTTCTCCATCTTTATCTAATATATTAAAATGTATTAAAAAAATTAAATTTAAGGTTAAATTCGACAATTTAATTATTTTTAATTACAGAAGCTAAAAGTAGAAGTTGAGAATTTACGTTTCTACCACTTCTCAAAATTTGTTGTACGATGTTATTACTTCTCTAATAATCACTTTTTAAAAAAAAAAAAATTTACCAAACACAAAAGGCCTTTTTTTATAGAACAAATTATTCATGTATAAAATCTATTCACGTACAACCGCATATCATATAAGAAGACTTGTTAAAAATGACAAACAAATCTATGAATTAACCATCAATGTAGTTGGTATTGGTAAAAGGAAAACTCGGTGAAATATTTTGAAGCAATAGGATGAAGTTAACATTTTAGTTCGAAACATATCACTTTACTAATACATTAGCTGTTAACTTTCTCTCACAATCACTATCACTACATATCACTATCTTCAGTCCTCTATGATTTGTCGCCCTGGATACTACAACATAGAGTTGGCCGACGTCCGTGACTAAATACGGGTTTTTTTAATAGAAGACCAACATTGGTAAGGGATTGATCATAAGTTTTATTTATTGTCATTGCACAAGAAATAATGATAGAAGCTGTCTTCGCTAAAATTTGAATAGCAATATTGTGTTAGGTGTTAACTCATCCGTGGCCGTGAGATCTTGATGTCTTCTTCTTCCAAAATACATTCCAAAATAGATCTTGTGATCTCACGTGGCCGTGAGATCTTTGTGATTGTTATTCTCGATGTCTTCTCCTTCCAAAATACATTCACATAGGCCTCAAATGTACAAAATGTATTCTAAGTTTGGACTTAGCTATCAAAATCGTGATCAAACTTAAATTTACAATTCTTCATCTCTTTTTCTGCCAAAAGCTTTTCTTACAATTTCCTTACTTGACACTACAAGAGATAGAGGCTGTTGATGTCGCCTCTGTTGAAGGGGTCTATTGCAGCGACAGAGGGTGCCGTTCCAATTGATAGCCTGGGTTATAGAGGCAGCTAAATATCGCGGCAATAAGCATCCATGTCGTTGCTATAGAGGGAAATGTATCGTGACGACCATCGTGCGTGGGCAAATGGTGAATTGTCACCCCAATAGGGGTTGGATCTATTGTGACGATCGTTTGGGCGTGGTTGTAAGAGTGAGGCTTAGACGGGAGTTGCATCAAGCAAATTCGGTCGTTGCAATAAGGTGATGTGTCGCGTCAATAATTCTAGGCATATTTACCCGAGTTTTAGCTGTTGCCATTCACAAGAACACAGACTGGACAAATCTGGGCCCGGCCCAACACCAGGTAAACCGAAAACCCAAGTTAAAAAAGAAATTTTGAAATCATTGGGCTCGACCTATTTGAAGTTGGGCTCTATAGGTTAAAAGCATCGGCCCAAGAAGAAAAAAAACACTTCAGCCCAAAAAGGAAAAGCAGATAGTATTATTCACTGCCATCTTCTCTTTGTCTTGGCTTCTGTCGACAGTCGACCCGGTGCGCCCTCTCAAATCGTCCATGAAATTCCACCTATTTTGGCGTTGGACGGCGTTTCGGGGACGGCTAGAGGTAGGCGAGAAAGGCAGTGGCTGGTTTCTCCTCTTCTAGGAATCTGCTTCCTCTAATTTTCCCGGTAACTTGTAGCCCTAATACGTAAATTGACTTTTGGCCTAATTTATGCTTGAAGTCGAGGGGAATTGTTTTGAATTTGAACAAAAATCGAATTTGCCCTAGACCCTAAGCTATTGTGTTTATTTTACTCTATAAGACATTCGGACAACTTAGTACTTAGGTCTTGGAAGTTGGACGGATCAGTACTATTTGAAAGCTTGGGTGTTGCTGTGTTGTTAGTTATAATTTAAAAGTTAAACTTTAGATAATGACATAAGGTTTTTGCATAATTGGTTTATGTAGGTTGAAGTGAAGAGAATTATGATATAACTGTTGAAAGTTGCTAAATTATTTATGGTTCCTTTGATTAAATTAAGTGATTGGTATCGTCGGCAAGTGTGCATCTCTGTTGTCCTAAAATAACTGTTGAACCTTGAAAACTCATGAAAATTATAGATAGTGTGGAATGTTGACGATACTTTTGTAGGAGGAAATTATGAGTTTTTGGTAGAAAAAAGCAACGTACCAACATGGAACATGGAACAGAGTGGATTCAGCTTGTGCAATCTTTGAGTCCTGGCTTGATGGTTCGTGTACTTAGTTCTTATTGTTTGGCTGAAAACCTGTTGTTAATGTTTTTTGAATGTTGGCAAGTGAATTATGTTATGGCAATTAAATCTTGTAATGGATTATGTTAAGTACTTTGATTGTATAGGTTGCTCTAGGTGTTACTATGTGTCTGCTAACATAAACATTAGATGAAGAATGCTAAGTGCACGTTATTATATGTGTATTTTTTAATGACGGTACGATGTTTGTAATTTTGGGTTATGTTTCTGCCTAAATTCCCCTTTTGGAATAGATTAAACAGCTGTACATATAATATCAACAAATCATCTCCGTCTACTTCACTTGTTGTGCAGTGAATTTTTTTCCTGGGTTGTGTTTTTCTTTGGTTGCCTAGACCGTAAACAATACTTTTTTTTCTTGACAGTATTTTTTTAATTGTCTTTTGCTGGATTTTCTGCTTCATTAGCCAATTGAAATACTATGTAGGCACTATATGCTCTAGTTAAAATAGAAATTTAAACTTGGTGTTAATAGGGTGGTTGCAGTATTCTAGTGCATTTTGATGGTTTTTTCTTTGATTTTAAGTTTTATTGCTGTGATCGCAGTTTTAATTGATTTGATTTTGAAAGTAGAGTAAATAGATTTGGTACTTATGGTGTGTTGCTGATTATATCTTGCAATTTTTACCAATGCTGATGTATGTATATCTCTAGGTTTTTTAGATCTGTTTTTCTGAGCACAGTAGCAGAGGAAGGTTCCTATTTTTTTGTTTTGTGTTGCTGTTGTATATTTAGTGAAAGGTTTCATGCATGGGTAGATGTGTTGCAGTTGTGGGGATATCTGATATGATATTGAAGATAAGATAGCACAATAATGCATCAAATCTTGGGTTCGTTGCTCGTCTTCCGTTGCATGCATGTTACTTTGACCCCAACCAGAGATGGGAAAATATTGCAGTGTGATTAATTGTATTGATATGAGCTTCTACTGACCCTTTCTTCCTACAGTGGTATCGGATGGATAATGGTTAATTGTGATAAATATACACAGGAGCGCCTTTGAAGCAATGAACGATGTGTGCTAGCTATATCGTTGCCACAATATTCTGAACTGAGCTAAAGCTTGTCTAAAGGGTCTCAATCCCTGCATACAAATCCAGAACATCAACAAACTAGGGATGACTACTCTTTGAGATCCTAAGAAAATATAATGTTCGTTGATTTACATTGAAGGGCCAGTGAGTATTGTGTTCGAAACAATGTACATATACTGAACCTGTGATATGCAAAAACTTTCTCATCTGTGTATGTAACATAAACATGGTTATTGGCAAATAGGGAATTGGCTTGTATAACTTGCAATTTGCATAAATATATACTACACAAACTGCTGATGTGCTTCTCTCTAGTTCCAATCTCCCTGCTTGTGCTTATTTGCAAGAGATATTTTTATGCTTCTCTTGGTATATATCAAGTGAAAATATTCTGTAGCTTGCTTATTCATCTCTGATCATCCGGTGAGTAATACACCTTTTTAAATATGCTGTAAATGCAAATGCATTTGGAACTCACCAATTCTTATATTTATCATAGTATTTCCTGCATAATGCAAACCAATTATGGATGCATATAATATTGTTTGTGGAGATGAAGTTGGCAGAAATGGGAAGAATGATTATTAGGAACTGAAGGTTACCTTTGTTTCGTTTTAGGTGCATAATTTGGCAACTGAACCTTAGTATAATTTCAAAGTAAATCGTATATGGATTTTGATTTCTGTGTGAGTTCAGCCGGCGGTTGTTTAACAACTAAACCGTATTTGCTCTTCCTTTTTGGCCCAAAAGTGTGATATATGTTGTATGCAGGCCTGAACAACGAAGTACCATGGGTTTCAATTATGCAACGAGTTTATACATATGCAAAGTTTGGACACATGACAACACTCTATTTAAGCACACGTTTTATTTGATGTGAACTTTCACATAACTTTAATAATTTAATCCGCATGAGAATACTTATTATCGACACCATTACAACAGTGGCGGAGCTAGAGTTTGGGTATGCACAATTTTATTTAGTAAGAAAAATAAAATAATATGGTGCTTTAAAAATTTCAGTATATTTTTACTACCGGACTTTGCACATTGGTAATATCGAAAAATTAAATCATCATTATTAGTGAAAAAAATATTCTTCTTAATATAACCAATTAAACAGTCGTTGAAAGTTTCCAAGTCCTCTATATCAATTGAAAGAATTTATCCACAACTTGGAAAAAATTTCCATTTCAATGATGGAAAAAGTAATGATGACAATAACAAAAGCTCAGAAAGAAGTAATGATATGAGGAAAGGGAGAAGAAACTTTCTTGGCATACATGAACTAATTCCTACATCGTCTTGCCCGTCTCCAACTAGCTTTGAACCTGGTTTTTCTATGATATTCATTGAATTATGTGACAAGTTTTTATTGGATATTATAAAGATGAGTTCTCTATGGTGTCGAATAAGAGTCTACCACATAACACATTGGACAATATATATAGTGTCTAATATACACTATAGAATGTGACCAACAACAGCAGAAGCTTCGTTCAAAAACCAAATGAAAATTTATTTATATATATATAAATATATATATATATATACCTGGGAAAAGTGGGTATGCAAGTGCACAATCATGCACCTCTGTAGCTCTGCCCCTATTGCAAGAGTACTAGAGTTGTGTCTTATGAACAATAGTATATGCAAAAATTCTTACATACCTGAGATGAGACACAATCATGTGTTTCAACACATCCCGTCAATACGATATTACTATTAATAACTTATAACACATGTTAATTTTGTAACTCTTTTTTCTACTCCCTTGTGTAACTAGAAATATTCAAACTACAGTGTGTTCTCCAGGCATAGATGTAAGATTGGTAACTATAAAAAATAGTAGGATAATAAGGCAGAATTATTCAGGATTTGACTACAACCGTGAACGTGCGCCCGCATTTGACTCAGTTGGAGACGTAAAAGTCCTTTGTCCCTGCCATATTACAAGACAAGCATTAAATGTGACCAACTACTCCTTATTTGGTAACGACGTGTCGTGGGTATAGGACATGGGAGTCGCCTCAATAGTTGGTAATTAATTAGTGGCCCAGCTACCAACCTTTCCCGCCTCTCAATTAAAACAAAGTTCCATAATCTGCCATGGATTCTCAGCATTTTAGGCGGCATTGGTCAGGTATGGGCACCATATCTTTTCCTTGTTTTGCCATGCATTGTGCATTTTGTGAACCAAGACATTTCTTTTTCCCGGCAGATTCAACGTGGATCCGCCGCCCAGTGTTTGATTTGTATTTTGTGGTGGCAATCATTGAGCTGACGTTTTTTTTCCTTGTTTATGTCCCCAGTTTTTTTTTTTTGGCGGTAGCAACATCTCAGAGTGGGGCTTCTTGAAAAGTGAAGTCACAGCGGATCGGTCTGAAATTTGCCTAACGAAAATTTTTGGTTACACCCGATTTGCTATGTGACAAAAGATCGTGGCCTCTGTAAAGGTAAGCTGATGACTGCATCATTGGCAGATGATAGTGCCGTCGTAACTATATACTGTGTTTACTTTTAACACGGTCTGACTATGAATCTCAATCACGAGTTCCTTAGAAATATCCATTTTTAACGAGACCCTTGTTGCCTTGCTTGTTCATGAGTTTTAACCTCTCCTTCTATAAGAACGTAAAAAGGCCACCGTTCTTCTGCTTGCATTTTGTCTTGTTTTTTCTTTTTTTTTTTTTTTTTATAAAAAAAATGAGAACGTTTTAAGACACGGGCTTGACACGGATTCTCCAAAACCCACCCCCAAATTATTCAAGCACTTTAACTCTATGGAACTCTACACCATTTTTTTTTTTTTACAGCCCATGGAACTCTACACCAGAATCTCTATAATTCTACTGCTAGTACACATTGTAGGGCTTTGTTTGGCTCTACTATTTACATTGAGTTGTGTTATTTGGAAAAAAATAAAAAAAACGCATCCAAAATTTCTACTATATTGACGCATGGCACAAATATGTTACACAACACATGAAAACACTTTTACATCAACATTAATTAATCACATAGATGTAAGACAGGAAATGGATGAACGAAGCTGCTAGATCTGATTTTGTAAGTAAAACATGCATAAGTTTTGTGTCTATTTGTTTGATCAATTATTTATCACTGTTCTTTCCTTTGCAGGACCAACTTCTTGCTGCACGTGAAGCACAACTGGCTCAACTTGAAGCAACTGGTGGGGAAATTGATAAGAGAGCCATTGCAAGGGAGGGTTTGGGAACCAGGCGAGGGCATGAAAAAGGTGTTGGACAGGTATTACGGGGGGCTAGAACCAATTCGGTTCACAGCATGGGAGAATCATCTTCTCAACCAAATGGATAAGCTCAATCTCCTCCAAGTGATGTCCCCAATGCAGCTGCCTATGCCCTTCTACAAGACAAGGTATAGCTCAGATTATTGATGTGTTATTGTAGATCACTTTACTATTCTGTTAATTTACTTTGGACAGACAACATAGCCTTAACTGTTAAACATAGCCTAAGCATTCAAACTAAAGCACGGGGAAGAAAAATTATTCACCCCTAGGATTTAATTATGAATCTCCTACTTTATGGTTCTTGCTGGTGACATTTTGACTGAGGTTTTTAACCGGTATCTCTTGGTTTCTCTTTGCATGCAGAAGAAAAATTATACACCCTTAGGATTGAATTACGAATTGTAATGGTTTCTCCTACTTTATGGTTCTTGCTGGTGACATTGTGACTGCTATCTTCAACCGGTATCTCTTGGTTTCTCTTCTAGCATATCGATTGGACCTCTTGTTTGCCTTTTGTTCATTTTCTTGTGAGTAGGTGGTTTTGTTTTGGGCTATGGTCTGTCCTCTTAAAATTGTTGCATCTGTTATGTTGCCATATTTCTCCTAACCAAATCGGGGTGTCATCTTGCACTACTTTGCATTTGTCAGTAAGCTTCACGTTTCGTAACTTACATTGCTTCATTTTCTGGTTCATCTTTAATAAAAAGAAAGAAATAAGAGAATCACCAACAGTTAGTCTATGTACATAGCATGTTAACGATCCTTTAATTTGCTCACTGCCAAAATTTCTCTGTGTTCTTTCTTTTCATTACTACATGTATTTCACTATTTTACCAAATCAGCAAAATCAGTAGTACTACCATTTTTTCTTTGTCTCTCAATAGGTGGCCAAGCTGGAAAGCATTATTGCTCTCCTTACAGCCAATGCCGGATTGCAAGTCAACGGCGAGGAAGCAGGGTCTAATACCGAGGATCATGATGCGGACAAAGACCTTGGCCGCTCAAGTTAATTAGCTTTCGAATTTCTTTTGTCTTCAAAAAAACAGTGTCCCTTTTGCTTATATTGGGCTGTCCCTTTTGCTTATATCGGGTTTTACTTTAGCTACCTCACCTACTGACCTTTTTGCAGAGAACCCGAACGTGAAGGACTATAACTGCTAATGTATACAATTGCTTAGGTTTAATGGGTATATATTTTCTCTCATCACAATGTATATTTTGGATCAATGACAATGTATGTTTTGGATCAATGACAAAAATGCTTATTACAAATGCTACAAATCTATTGGTTCCTACTTTTTTTCCCAACTTTATATTACCTATATCTGCAATACAACGTCTCAATAGCCTGAAAAATTTAGTCTCTAAAATATATGCTTGACCGCTAATATTGCCGTGCCAAATTGATAGTGAATTACAAGATCGACTAAATTGTTCCAAAAGCTCCTTACCGTCATCCCTAAAGCTGCTTTTAATCCCAATGGGTTGAACTTTTTTGGAGTGACATAAATGGGCTGCTATATCACATTACTTGTAGCAACGACATCTTCGCCCCTAGAAATCTCAAACCATAGACAGTTGGCTCCAGATTTTGGAACGACAATGTTGTCCCAATGGGTTAGCTCCTCTATTCTAGTGACAAGGTCGCTGCTTTGTGTCTACAGCTGCGGGGCTGTAGTAACTATCGCTGCAAACTAGAAAGAGCCATGACATCTAACTCTACTGGAGCGATTTTTGTCGCCTTAACAGGGCTTTTTCCTTGTAGTATATTAATGTTGATCTTACCACTTGCTTCATACATCTTATTTAATAATTCAATAATCTGGCCAATGGTTTGGCTCTTAGAATCTTTAAAACTTCCAATAAGCTTTTCGTACCTATCTTTTAACGATACCAATAGCCAATAGTGATGTCTAGTAGTTTGCCTGCGCGATTTGTTCTCCCATTTATGACTGTTCTTGATTGTACGTGCAGTATCTACCCTGTGTCTTGTTGGACATATTAACTAGTATCTATAAACTTTCCATAATTTTTTGAGGTTATTATTCAAACAAGTCTAATTCTAGAATTGTTTGAGCTATTTTTCATTAAAACAAGTCCAATTCTTGAATTGCTTGGAGATATAAGAAATCAACTACGTACTAACTTTCAAAATTTATGTCACTACAAGAAACAGGAGATATAGCAGTGATATTTTGCAACGACATCAGATATCGTTGCTATAGCGTTGGCTACAGTGGCAATTTTAAGTCACTGCAGTAGTCGTCACCCTGTACCGACGACATCATAATGCTGTCACTGTAGGATGTATCTACAAGGACGACAAGTGATGTCGCCACTGTATATTGGTATCTATAACAGCGGCGTATAAAAGTTGTCGCTATATTTCTTGATCTAAAACGACTACACATAAACGTCGTCTTTATATGATTGGTGGAAAAATTTCCCGCCTTTGTTCTTGTATTTAGCGATGGAAAATCGTTGTTATAAGAAAGATATTCGTCATTATAGTTATAATAATCTATATAATATATATTATAAAAGTAAGGTAATAACCAAATGTCAAGTAAGTCCAGTTGGTGAAGTATCATGTTTTTGCATTCAAGGTGGTGGGTTCAACTCCTCACATGGGCAAACAATATCTAATTAAATATAGATGGAAAATGATCTGGCTATGGGGCTGGGGATGGGTCAGGACGGGTTAAAAATTTTTTTAATGACCCAAACCCATCGATCATACAATTGCGACTGCATCGCCGCTATTGGGTGGCTATTAGATTGCTGCAACTTGGATTTACTACCACGAGTTTTTAGCAGCGACATTCGCGGGCAACTTTGTCGCTACTATCACACATTTGCGGCGACATATACACATTTTACAGCAACGTGACTCGCGGCTATTAGACTTATTTCTTGTAGTGTGTCTAGGATTATTTTCACAGTATACTAGTACATTTAAGATTATTTAAACATTTATTCTTTTCTTATTAGATTCAATCGTGTTTGGCACTCAAGTCACTGGAAATCATTTTTCAGGTCATAATTTATTTGGCTTGAAAAATAGTGCACACTACAAAAAATGTGATTGCCTTCAGTGTCATTTTTTTCCATTTTGTGCCTGGGACCTCTATCAGAAGAAAACCTATTAGATATACACGTAACATAGTATTATCATTCTCGATATCTCCTTCTACCAAAATTCAGTCACATGAAAGACCTGAAATCAACAAAATGTGTTCCAAACTTTGGATTCAAGCTTCAAATCACGCTTGAAAACAATTTCACGATTCTTCAACTCTTCCACAGCCAAAAATTTTTCTTGCAAGTTTCTCACTTGGCTGTTTGGTCTAACCAATCGATTTATCCGTCTGATTTTAACTTAGTATTTCCGCCATTGATTTGTCTCTTAGCTTCTTCAACAGTTCATATATGCTTTCCCGGCTTATCTTTAACGATACCATGCTAGTGGCGCAGTTTGGTCACTTGTTGCACATGTTTACTGCACGATTTTTTTTTTCTCGTATAATAATTGAGTTTTGATTTAGTGATGTCTTTACTCCTCACTATTGGACATGTTAACTAGTATGTATCCATAATTTACTGAGTTGGATCAAAGTAATACCAGTTTTCATTAAAACATTGTCTAATTCTTTGTTTGGAAATATAAGAAATCAACTACGTTTAAAATTTTATGACACCGATTATCATGTTAATTAGTGTACTAGTACAATTGCGTGTGGCACTCTAGTCACTAGAAATCTTGTACGAGTACATAATTAAGTTGGCTAAAAAATTACCTGCGAGTTGCGAAAACTTACTTTTGGATAGGTCTCCTAAGAAATCACACTTGAAAAATGTGGAATTGCCTTAAGTGTTAATTGTTTCCTTTCTTTCATGGTGACCTTGGCCACTATCAGAAAGAAAAGATACTGGAAATACATGTGACACGAGATTATCATTATTGATGTCTTCTTTTAACAAAATAAGTTCACATGAAGATCTTAAATCAACAAAAGGTGTTCGAACTTTGGACTCAGGCTTCAAAATCACATTCGTAAGCGATTTATGATTCCTCATCTATTTCCCTACCTGAAGCTTTTCTTTCAAGTTCCTCAGTTAAATGTAGGTCTGACAAATCTCTTCATGCATCTTATTTAACACATAATTCTGATCAAGTTTGGCTCTTAGTTCTTTAACACTTCCTATAATTAGCTTTCCTGCCTATCTTCTAACGACACCAAACCAAGCCATAGTTTCTTACAATCTGTTTTCTCACACAATGATTGTGTTTGGTTGTAAAGTAATTTGAACTGCATGCAGAACAGATTTTGAGAGAAAATGAATTGAGTAAAAAGAAAATTAACAATTTTAGAATGGAAGTATCCCATTCATGTTACAGACCTTCTCTATTTATAGAGGGAAAAAAGTTACATATGGACCATATACATGCTGGATACAATAAGCGACCCCTACGTCAACAAGTGAAGCGACCCCTTTCATTGCCGTGCCCTAGCGACCACTCAAAACAATCCCTTATAATCACTCTTACTCTTGCTAGGTCAATCATCCGAGTCAATCCTGCTCTTTAATAACTACTGCCCCTAGGTATACAGGTGCGTGTGTGTGTACACACACACACACACACCATATATCATCATAAAGTATTTACTCTTTACTATAGGACATGTTAAATGTATTAACTATAAAATTTTCACATCTCACCAAATTTGAACAACTTTTAAAGAATTTTGAGGTGGGGTTTTAAGTATTGTATGCATGTCATTGTATGTATGACTGTGAATACATTTGAATTTTGACGATGAGATGAGGATGTTCATCCTTCAACTTATTTGAGGGTGAGAATGTCCATCACTTGAGGGTGGGAACGTCTTCCCTTGAAATTATAAGGGTGAGGATGTCTTCCCTCGAAATTATATGCGTTGGTGAGAATGTCGAGAATGTCTAATACTTGAATTTAACGTAGTATGATATTATGGTTGTACAATGTGTAGATCATGATGTTCATTTATTATTTGTGTTGCCCACTGAGTATAATTTATTATGCTTACCTCGAAATAAATTTCCAACCTTTAGGTTAGTGAGAATGTGAATGTGTGGTGGTAGGTGGATATATGCTTTGAATTGAAATTTTATTTAGTGAATGTCTAATACTTGAATTTAACCTGGTATGACATTATAGTTGTACAATGTGTAGATTCTGATGTTTATTGATTATTTGTGTTCACTACTAGAAAATATGGTATCACCGATGGAATTTTTCGACAGATGAAAATCCGTCAGAATTTTCCGACTGAAATCATTTTCGATCGGAAATTTCCAACGGCATCCAGTTGGCCGTCGGAAAGTTCTGATGGAAGTCCAGGCTGTCGAAAATTTCCAACGGCAACCAGAAGTCCGTCAGAAATTTTCGACGGCTACCAAATGGCCGTCGGAAATTTCAGACGGCGAGCAAAAGGCCGTCGAAAATTTCCGATGGACTCATGAATACAGTTGGAAATTTCCTACGGAAAGTACATTTCCATTGGAAATATCCTTAAAAATATATTTTAATTCCCTTTTATAAAATCTTGAAAGTTTTCTTTCTTCATTAATACTAAATATTGTTAATTAATTTTTCTCGATAAGTTTGACATAAGTTTTATTTTTTGATTACAATAATAATTCATCCAATTACTTTATTAATATGTTTTAATATGCACAATGTTCTATAATAAATATACATTAAATTTTAAACTGTAAAAAATATATAGGAGATATGTTAACTTTTTTTTGGAAACTAGAAGTTAATGATATATATAGCAAGTTAAATTTTGTTCTAAATTTAAAAACATGCTGAAAAATTAAAATTGTTATCAAACAATCAACAACCCTTAGATTTGAAATAGAAAATGATTGTTTTTGTATTCGTAATTAAAAGTACAAACTAAAGTTTAAAGAAAAAAGGAAAAAAGAAAATCAACAACAAATACGAACAATCTCCACAAAGGACACCAGTTGGCATGGAATGGAAATAAACGTCAAAAATAGAATCTCAATATGCATAACAAAAAATAATCTCAATATGTTTAATGACACACTCAAATAATTAAGTTTAGAGTGTAAATGACATATTTAATATAAAACAAAAATTTTAATCATCGATGAAGATTTTTATTTGATGGTTAAGGTTTAAAACAATGGTTGTAAATAAAATTCTTTATCAATTATTAGGTTTTTAAAACAAAAAATCACATTAATCAAGTTTTATTTTAATAGAACCAAAAATTTTGTTTAAATGACCTCATTTTTTAGTTAACAATGAATACATATTATGGTCTAGAAAAGCAGTGTAAAAATTTTTATATTAATTGACACAGAAAAATAAATTTAGAGTATAAATGACATATATGAAATAATATAACAAAAAAGTTTAATTAATAAAAAGCCTCAATGCATGAAAAGGAAAATGCGATATTTTTTAATTGGGAAAATTGCTAGAATATACTTTATATAAATTTCAGGGCAACTTGTGCATAAGCATGTACATTAGCCTGGCGGTTAGGACTTCACTCCCCGACCACTAGGTCTTGAGTTCGAATCCCCTTGGGCGCAATAGAAAAATAAATCTCACGGGTTAACGGTTCGGGTCGGGGCTTCTCGCGGGTTGTGTAGCGGGTTTGGGTCGTGTGTTGGGTTAGACCAAAAAAAATTTTGTTTATTATTTTTTTCGTATCCGTCGAAAATTTCTAACGGAATCTAATCCGTCGAAAATTTCCGACGGATTTTTATTTCCGTCGGAAATACGAATTTTCCGTCGAAAACTATTAGCAAACAGGGCTTCACCGACCAAATTTCTGGTGGCCATTTTCGGTTAGAAAAGGTCGTTTCCGATGGAAATTCAACCTTTACTGACAGATTTTTCCTTCAGTGAAAGCTTGTTTTTTAGTAGTGGTTTTCCCACTAAGTATATAGTTTATTATGCTCATCTCAAATTAAATTTCCAACCTTTAGGTTAGCCAGAACTGTGGAGGTGTGGTGGTAGGCAGATATATTCTATGAATTGAAATTTTATTTAGTGAATGTCTAATACTTGAATATATGCTAGTGTGATATTATGGTTGTACAGTGTGTATATTGTGATATTTATTGATTACTTGTGTTTCCCACTGAGTATAGTCTATTATTCTCACCTCAAATTAAAAATCCAACCTTTAGGTTAGTGAGAACTGTGAATGTGTGGTGGTAGGTGGATATATGCTTTGAATTGAAATTTTATTTAGTGAATGTCTAATACTTGAATTTGACCTGGTATGATATTATGGTTATTGTGCAATGTGGAAATTATGATGTTTATTGATTATTTGTGTTTTAAGTTAGTGAGAACTATGGAGGTGTGGTGGTAGGCGGATATATGCTCTGAATTGAAATTTTATTTAGTGAACGTCTAATACTTGAATTTAATATGTTATGACATTATGTGGTTGTGTAGTGTGTAGATTGTGATGCTTATTGATTATTTGTGTTTCCCACTGAGTATAATTTATTATGCTCACCTCAAATTAAATTTCCAACCTTTAGGTTAGTGAGAACTGTAAAGGTGTGGTGGTAGGCGGATATATGCTTTGAATTAAAATTTTATTTAGTGAATGTCTAATACCTAAATTTAACCTGGTATGATATTATGGTTATTGTGCAATGTGTAGATTGTGATGTTTATTGATTATTTGTGTTTCCCACTGAGTATTTTTATTATGCTCACTTCAAATTAAATTTCCAACCTTTAGGTTAGTGAGAACTGTGGAGGTGTGGTGATAGGTAGATATATATGCTCTGAATTGAAATTTTATTTAGTGAATGTCTAATACTTGAATTTAACCAGGTATGATATTATGGTTGTGCAGTGTGTAGATTGTGATGTTTATAGATTATTTGTGTTTCCCACTGAGTATAGTTTATTATGCTGACCTCAAATTAAAAATCCAACCTGTAGGTTAGTGAGAACTGTGAATGTGTGGTGGTATGCGGATATATGCTTTGAATTGAAATTTTATTTAGTGAATGTCTAATACTTGAATTTAACCTGGTATGATATTTTGGTTATTGTGCAATGTGCAGATTGTGATGTTTATTGATTATTTGTGTTTCCCACTGAGTATAATTTATTATGCTCAGCTCAAATTAAATTTCCAACCTTTAGGTTAGTGAGAGCTGTGGAGGTGTGGTGGTAGGCGGGTACACGACGCTCTTCCGATCTTGAAATTTTATTTAGTGAATGTCTAATACTTGAATTTAACCTGGTATGATATCATGGTTGTGCAGTGTGTAGATTGTGATGTTTATTGGTTATTTGTGTTTCCCATTGAGTATGGTTTATTATGCTCACCTCAAATTAAATTTCCAACCTTTAAGTTAGTGAGAATTGTAGAGAATTGTGGAGGTGTGGTGGTAGGCGGATATATGCTCTAAATTGAAATTTTATTTAGTGAATGTTAGTGAGAATTGTGGAGAATCGTGGAGGTGTGGTGGTAGGCGGATATATGCTCTAAATTGAAATTTTATTTAGTGAATGTCTAATACTTGAATTTAAGCTGGTGTGCTATTATGGTTGTGCATTGTGTAGATGGTGATGTTTATTAATTATTTGTGTTTCCCACTGAGTAGTTTATTATGGCTCACCTCAAATTAAATTTCCAACATTTAGGTTAGTGAGACTGTGGAGGTGTGGTGGTAGGCAAATATATGCTTTGAATTGAAATTTTATTTAGTTGTTTTCCAATGACTGAGAGGGTCATTTGAATTGCTATTAAACATTACGTTTTTTTAATATGCAATTACAATTCTGCATTATAATGGTACAAACACGTATAGATATATATTACTGAAACACAACACAAAGAAGATCAATAATATGAACCCCCATTTTAGGGAAATACATACTATAGACCAATTGTAGAATACATAATATAAATAAATTATAAAAAATACTCTTTAAAAGATAATCGAACTTAAAATCTCTAAATCTCATGGCCTCAACCTAACCCCTAATCAAATAAACAAGGCCTCATTGGCATTACATTTTATGTTTAGCATTTTGTTATTTCATTTGGTGGCAATACTTATTGTTTGAAGCTGGACCGTCTCAATAAATATTATCCCATGATGATTCCGCGCTTGATTTTATTAGTGTATTGTTTGAAAAATTAAAAAAAAAAAATTGCACGTTTTAGCAATGTACGAATTTAATTTTTTTTTATTTTGTTAATATATTAATTTATTATTATTTTTTATAGCTGTGTCGTTTCATCCTCTGTCAATATAGTTATTTGTAACATATTTTTTAAATATGTCTGTATACTAATAATATTATTATATTTATCATTTTGATATTGTTCCTTTTATTTTGATTTGTCTTTTATTTATTTATTTATTTTTGTATCACACAAATGTGATGTGTGTATAAATAGTATATATATATATATATATATAATGAATCACTGAATGGAACATCTTTCCCTTCAATCCTTTATGGTGCTACTCCATATTTTATACCATATAATTTATAGAATCTAGATTTTTAATATTCGAATGCATTAAGGCATGGTTTTGAACATTGCAACTAATAAAGGAGAAAGTCAAATTCGGCATTGTTATTTAAAATTTTATTTATAGTACAACTATTAGTACTGATCAACAACAATTGTTTAATATATGGGCCTTTATTTAAATGACCTTGTCAAACCTTAAAATTATTTAAATGACCTTCCACTACTAATTTAAGGGTAAATGACCTTCTCATATAATTAATATTAAAAGAGATATTACAAATGTCCAAAATATCCTTGTATTGAAAAATACCATATTACCCTTTAACCTTATTTTTTAAGAGTGTATTGCAAAAAACAAAAATAAAAATCTATCGATTTTTAATTTTTCTCCAAATTGGTTTCCTTAATTGCTATAATTTCTTCTCTTTTTGACTTGAAAAAACCTCGACTTCATGTTCTTGACTCTTTGTAGGGGTAGTTGAAGATCAATAGTATATCAAATGACCCCCATTATGTAAAATTTTAGGAAAATTTTGGTGCTTTTGGAGAAATGTGAAAAGATGTGAAGAGATAAGTTATTAGGCAGGTTTTCTTGCTATTTTTACTTCATAATTGTTTTAGTTTCCATGATTTTAATTTTCCTATGATATAGAACTTGCAGGTATATATATTAATCATAACGATTATGCAGTCATGATGTGCTATGCATAACGATAGTACAGTCGATATCTCTTGTTCAACTATATTTGACTTGTACAGTATTGTTTTCTCAATTCTCAGTTCAAACATTACATATTTCAGGTATCTTGCAGTTGAACAGACTAAAATTTGAAATTTTTGTTTATTTTCAGTAATAGATACTACAAGCATGGTGTTGATACAAGTTTGCCACTTTGTTGAATTTGAAAAGAGTAATAAAAGTAGTTGGGGGTAGATATGTAGAGAACAACAAAGATTATCAATCCGTTTTTTTCTTCTCTAGCATTTTGTATATGGAGCTACGCAATATGGTTTAGGAGCTTCTAAATGTGGACTCTAATTAGAATCAGGTAGAAATCATGTCTCTTACACTAGTTTTTGTTGGAAGGAACAATGTGGTGTAACTCACATTCACTTTAATCAACTACTTAAGGTATTTTTATGAGAACGCATTTTGTGGTAGTTAATCAGTAAGAACATTTATTAGTAGAAAATAGAACGAAGGAGCAGTCGTTATTAAATAAGAAAAACAATACTTTTATCGTTTTATGTATTCATGATTTGTTTAAATCATTCAGATTCGAAATCACCTTTATACTTTGTATATGAAATATATGGAATATTAACATTTAAGTTTTGCAATATTTTGCAAGTTTTATAAGCCATCACAAAAGAACAATCGTTTTGGGCTAACAAAAATGACAAAAGAATCATTTCAAGCATCCATTAATATTTTAGACCTTTAAAACTGGAGAACACCTTAAAACTTTACATAGTCATATGTTTAAACATGGCATGTTAAATTTCAAGTTAAGAAAACCACGACTAAACTCTTGTTCCAAAGTGGTGAAAACGGCACAGCTATCATTATAGCCATTCATCATTGTCCAGCCTCACCATTCAATTTAAAAATTTCCCTTTTTGTTGCAATAATTTTAATGGATCATGACCAAATTTTCGTTTCTTTATAAAAGTATAGTTTTTGGCATTCACGATCCTTTTAAAGTAATGAAAAATGTTAAATTTTATAAGTTGTTGCAAACACTTTAAAAGATCACAACTAAATACTCGTTCCTTTTTATCGAGTATCCTTTTAAAATATTCATGATCATTTAAACCATTCAAAACATCATATTAACTATTTACTCTATATAGTGATATAAGTAAAAATGTGTGTTAAGTTTGTAGTTTGTTACAACTATTTTACGGAATTACGACTAGATAAGTCGTTCTTCATTTAAAAAGTATCGTTTAGTATCAATTATCATTTTGGGTATTCCTCATCATTTAAATCATTCTCTACATTGAATTGACTTATTTACTCCATGTAGCAATAACGATAATAGTGCGTGTTCAGCCTGACCTGTTGCAAGCGTTTTGAGAGATATACAACTACATAGTCGTTCCTTTCTAAGAAGTATTGTTTCGCCTATTTGTGATTGCTTAGGCTATATATTCAAAGCATAAAGTTATCTTATCTCTTCCTAAAAGGTAATGTGCTTAGCTACATGTTAAACTTCGTAAGTTGTTTCAAACATTTTGGGGATCACGACAAAGTGTCGTTCATCCGTATCAAGTATTGTTTTTGGTACTTCTTATCATTTAATTAATTCTCTACATTGAGTTAACTTATTTACTCCATATAGAGTTTTCTATAACAACACATGTTAAGTTTGTAAATTGGTGCAAATGTTTTGGATGTAGCATTTTGCCTATTTGTGAATAATTTGACTATTCAAGTATTAGCTTATCTTATAGTTCTATAAAAGGTAACACGTTTGACGACATGCTAATGGATCATGGTACAAATTTTGTTCTTTCTTATCAAGTATCATTTTTGTGGTGGTTGTTAAACCGTTGTCTATATCAAAATACCTTATCTACTTTAGATAGCAATGCGTATAATAGTGCATGTTAAGGTCGTGGTTGCCATTGTTGAGGCCATTCGAATACATTCATTCTCCTATCTCTCAATAGAATGTAATATCTCGTTCAACACACTGAGCTATGTGTTATATTTCAAGTGTTTTAGTACATCACGATTGAACTATCGTTCCTCCGTTTATAGTATCGTTTTGAATTTTCTTCATACTTTAAATCATTTTTGTTTCGTTCCTCCATATCAAGTATCGTTTTTGTTCCATTTCGATAGTCATTAGAGCTAAACGACTTAGTCGTGACACGTGCAAGATAATGAAACATGTATCGTGACTACCTATTTGAAAAAAGTATCTGTAAGCAAACATTAAGAGTAGTCAATGGAGCTAAATGACTATCCACTAGTGACACAAAGGAACCAGCGAGACATGTCATACCACAAATGAACCAACGAGACATTGTCCTTCCAACATTTTCCAAAACACTAAACTTAGCAAACATTAACAACAATCAACCGAGCAAAATGAGAGTTGAGTCGTGAAACGTACAACATAACAAGACATGTATCGTTCCAACATTTTTCAAAAGACTTCGCAAATATTAGGAGTAGTCATTGGAGCAAAACGACTGTTCAGCCGTGACAAATACGAAATAACGAGACATGTATCGTTCTGACCTTTTCCAAAACAGTAACTGTTAGCAAACATTAGTAGAGGTCAACGAAGCAAAATGACTGTCTAGTCGTGACACATACAAAATACTTATATGTTAACAACTTTTTTCAAAAGACTTTTTTCAAAAGACTTATATGTTAACAAACATTAGAAGCAATCAATAGAGCAAAAACACTCCTCAATCATGACAAATACAAAATAATGAGACATATATCGTTCCAACATTTTTCAAAAGACTTAGAAAATATTAGGAGCTGTAATTGGAGCAAAATGACTGCTCAGTCGTGACAAATACAAAATAACAAAACATGTATCGTGCTAACATTTTTCAAAAGACTTATATGTTAAAATACATTAGGAGCAGTTAATGGAGCAAAATGACGCCTCAATTGTGACAAATACAAAATAACAAGGCATGTATCGTTCTAACATTTTTCAAAAGACTTGGCAAATATTAGGAGCAGTCATTGGAGCAAAACGACTGCCCAGTCGTGACAAATACAAAATAACGAGACATGTGTCATTCTGACCTTTTTCGAACACTAATTGTAAGCAAACATTATGAGCAGTCATTGGAGCAAAATGACTGCTTAGTAGTGACAAATACAAAATATGCGATACATGTATCGTTCTATCATTTTTCAAGACACTAACAGCTAGCGAACATGAATAGCGGTCAATGGAGCAAAAAGACTATTCAGTCATGACAAATACAAAATAACAAGACATGTATTGTTCCATTATTTTTCAAGACAACAACTGCTGGCAAACATTAAGAGCAGTCAATGGAGCAAAATGATTGCTTAGTCATCACAAATACAAAATAACAAGACATGTATCGTTCTATTGATTTTCAAAACACTAACTATTAGCAAACATTAAGAGCAGTCAATGAAGCAAAACAACTGCTCAATTGTGAAAAATACAAAATAATGAACCGTTCCAACCATTTTCAAAACAACATGTATTAGCAAAAATTAGAAGCAGTCAACAGAGCAAAACGATTGTGCAGTCGTGACATATACAAAAAAATGAGACATGTATCGTTATCATTGTAATCGGAGTCTAGCCTATTGAACACCTCTAGGTTAAAGAACTTGAGGGTTAACAAACACCTCTGGGTGTTAAAAGAGCATAAAAACTCCTCAGTCATGATGCACTCACTGGATATTCCAGAGGAAGAAAGAGGGTGACACGCCAGTAAATGATGGTCAAATCTTTGCCGGTGAACTCTGCTCGGATCTACGCTAGAGAACGTTGCTGGAACTGTACTTTACAATGGTCACCGTACTAAGGATTGGTGTAATAAATTGTCCTTTGCGTCAAAATTGTGACGCCATTGGGGGAAGAATGGAGAATGAAGTTGAGTCTTGAGGAAACTCAACCGTTAGGGACTTTTTTTTACTTCTCTACATTTTGGTAATTCCGTTCTAAAGATAATGAAGAAAGAGAGGAAGATGCAGTGTAAGAGGGGGTCAATATTAGGAATGGCAATAGAACGGGTATTACCCGATACCTGAGTGTACCCGCCCCGTTAAGTGTCGAGGCGGGTATGGGGCGAAATTTTTTGCCCCAAAATCTTATCGGGGAGGGGACGGGTTTTGGCCACCCCGCCCTACCCCGATACCCAGTCTCTCTTTTTTTTTGAAAAAAATATTTTGTTCTCTATGAAATTTCAAATCTAGATGTCAATGATAAAACTGACATGATACTTAGGATGATTTTTTATATAGTTTTAATTCCATTTTTTTCTATTTTTTTTAGTTATTTCTTAACGGGGTGGGTAACGAGTATTTTTTTTTGTACCCACCCCGAATCACTCTAGTCCCGTACCCGCCCCGTACGCGATTCAATCGGGTACCGGGCAGGTACGGGGTGGGGGGTTTCTTAACAGGGTGGGGACGGGGGAAGGCATACCCGCCCCATTGCCATTCCTAGTCAATATGGTAATTCTGAGTTACAAAATATTGCAAAATTAAATTTTAATGATATTTTTTTTGGTCAAAGGTCATTCACTCAATTTCACCTTTTTGGAGGGTCATATCGGCCAATTTTCCTTAATATTTTTGCTTATATTTATGGTTCAGAGGCGGCGTATTAGATCTGATATTCATTACATTTGGGCTCAATATGACTTTATATTGTCTGATCATCGTCCATTCAGGGTTCTGCTGTTGATTTTTTCCAGGCTTTGTTGATGTCTCATGGTGAGCCAATGTAGTAGCTTCAGCTTGGTATTATCCCTTATTCAGTTGTTGTGAAGGATAATATCTAGCTGAACCGTATTCCTACTCTTGATGAGGTCAGAGAGGTTGTTTATAGTATTAATGGCGACAATGTTGCCGGACCAGATGCATTTATCTTTTTGTTTTATCAGTAGTGTTGGGATATTATTTTTAAGGATGTTTTTCAGGCTGTTGTTGATTTCTTTAACGGGGGACACCTCCCTAGGGGTTTTGCAGCTACTTCCATTGTTCTTCTTCCTAAGAGGGAATGTGCATGTAGTTGGCCTGAGTTCAGGGCTATCAATTTGTGTACTGTATTCGGTAAGATCATTACGAAGCTGTTGAACATGAGGCTTAGTGAGCTTCTCCTACGTATCATTTCTCCTCAGCAGAGTCGTTTTATCCAGAGACGCTTTATTGGAGATCACGTGCTCCTGGCCCTAGAGATGGTCCATATGCTTGATATGAGGGCTAGGGGATGCAACGTTATTTTCAAGTTAGATATAGCTAAGGCTTGTGATAGGATGGATTGGGGGTACTTGATCTCAGTTATAGAGCAGTTTGGTTTTGATCGGCTTTGGGTTGACAGGATTAGGCAGTGTATTTCTGAGTGCAGGTTAACGGTCAGTTGGTTGGCTTTTTCCTATCCTCGAGGGCGCTTCATCAGGGTGATCTGACTTCTCCTGCCTTATTTGTTATTGCTGCTGATTATTTTTCACGCTTGCTTAGGCATCAGTTTCAGTAGCACACTATTATACAGTATAAGCATGGGGGTTCTAATATGGTTTCACATCTTGCCTTTGCTAACGATGTTATTATATTCGTCAATGGCCAAAAGAGGAGTATTCAACATCTTATAGGGTGTATTGATCACTATGAGGGTCTCTCTGGCCAGTTGGTGAGCAGGGGCAATAGTACATTGATTCTACCAAGGCGGACATCTCCGGCACAGATTCATGGCCTTGAGCAGTGGACTGGATTTCAGTATGGTTCACTTCCTATCACCTACCTTGGCGTCCCATTAAGGGCGCCAAACAGATCTTCTTATTTGATGATTTGATGTAGAAGGTCCGTAGTAGGATTTCCAGATGGGCGAGCAGACTATTATCTCCAGATGCCAAGATTACTCTCATTCGTTCCATTTTATATTCTATGCTGCTTTACCTATTTCGGATTCTACAGCCTCCTAAGACGGTGTTGAAGTGGTTAGAGAGTTGTTTTGCTAAATTTTTGTGGATCTCACAATATCAGAGCCACCATGTGTATTGGAAATGGTGGAAGGAGTTGTGTCGACCTCCTGAGGAAGGGAGATAGGGCTTTAGGAGATTACAAGATATTGTCAATGCTTTTTCATTAAAGCTCTTGTAGAGGTTTCGGTCCCAGGAGTCTCTTTGGGCTCAGTTTTTACTGAGCAAATATTGCAGGGAACATCATCCTTCATAGATTCAGCCTCGTGGTTGGAGTAGATTTTTGGCTGCATGTCCTCAGGCTGAGCCACAGTTTTTTTGGGAGCTTGGCAAGGGTCAGATATTTTTTTGGCATGACTGTTGGATGTGGGACAATTCACTTGCATTGCAGTTGTCCTCTCATACTCATTCTACAACCAGAGTTTGTGATTTTTTTGACGATACTGGTTGGGATTTGGGCAAACTTATGGGGGTAGTGCCGTTGCATATAACATTACGTATTGTTGGGGTGCCATTAGATATTATGAGCTTGGATCAGATACTGTGGCGGCTAATTCTTGATGGCAGTTTTACTGCTACGTCCGCTTAGAAGCTGGTTAGATAGCCTTGTACCAGACCGTCAGCATATGGCAATTTTTGGGGTCAGACCATTCATGTGATGGTGTCTTTCTTCTGTTAGTGACTGTGGTAGGGTCTTATTTCAGTAGATTACGTGATTAGGCAGTGGATTCATGTGCAGATGCCTTTATGTTGTCAGTGTTGCTCTAAAGAGGAGACACTGAAACATGTTTTCATTAGCAGTCCGATGACTGATAGAGTATGGCTACACTTTTCCTCTATCTTCCAAGTTTCTCATCCTGTGTCTGACAGTATTCAGTATCTTTTTTAGATATGGCGGTTTTCTGGACACGCTATCAGACGGGGGCAGATTCGCATCATTGTGCCGCTCTTTGTGTTCTGGTTCTTGTGGAGGGCGCGGAATGATGGGAAATATATAGGCATAGCTGTTGATACTTGGAGGATTATTTGGCGTGTTCATTAGGCTATATCTTTTCTTCACATTTGCAGAGCATTTCGCTTCACACATTGGAGAGACACTGATGTGGTTTCCAGATTTGGCATTTGTGTTTTCTCTCTCCCTCCTCCCCTTTCTGTTTTGGTTTTTTGGCAAAGACCATCTGTGGGATCTCACAAGTTGAATACAAATGGATGTGTTGTTGACGGGAGAGCTGGTAGAGGTGGTATTATTAAGGACTCTAGGAGGCACTGTGTTCGTGTCTTTTCTACTGATTACAGGGATTGTATGATTTTGGAGGCTGAGCTTTGCGCTATACTCGATGGTATTTTACTAACCAGGTCACTTGGTATCTCAGATTTATGGGTGGATGCTGATTTTGCGGTTGCTATCCATTGCATTCTTCACGGAGGCGGTCCTTAGAATCTTCATATTATTATTAGGCGAATTAGGCAGCAGCTGTACTCTGACAGAGATAGACTCTCACACATTTTCCACGAGGGCAAGTAGGTTGCTAATGTTCTTGCTTCTGACGGCTGGACTAGACAAGGTTACACAGAGTATGGGGGTGCACGATCTACCTTCAGCAGCCCGTGGACTTCTACAGATAGACCGTCATGGTTTTCCCTCGGTCAGAAGTATATAGTTTAGCTTAATTTTTTTATTGTTTGATTCATGTGTACAGTTACTCTAGCTATTGATTTATTTCTTCTTCTTACTGATTTCAGTGTTAGGGAGGTAGTACCTCCTTATTTACTGCTTTCATTTATTGTACGTTCAGTTGGATGTCAGGTTTTATGACCCCTCTTGGGTTGCACCGTTTTTTGAGAAATTAATAAAAATAGTAGGGGGATTTCAAACCTCCACTAGCTAGACAAAGAGGACGCCTAAAAATGACGCTGCAGCCTAGTTGGTGCTTTGATTAAAAAAATAATAATAAGTAACTTTTTCTTATATAGAATATATAGTAAAATAGAATAATTTTTTAAATTCTAGGCATGCATTTATCTTGTAACATCCAATCTGAGACGTTACGTTGTTTTAAAAATTATCTTTACAAAGCGGAAATTAGTAGAAAAATCAAGTGCAGAAAATCTTATTTGAAAATTTATAGTTGATTTGTCTTAAATAACTTTGAAATCCAACAATCAAAATTGTACAATTTTGAAATCTAAATAAACAATAAATAACAATTCTCAAAATTCTAATATC
>CAVNYN010214379.1:0-31777 GCA_963692815.1 Nyctanthes arbor-tristis | reverse complement strand
GCGATACAAATGCAATAGACAAATCTTTCTTTCAATAATAATGCATTCAAATCCATGTTTGTCTCATCAAAATCATCAATCAAATACACACTTATCTTATCAAAACTTTATGCATGTAGAAAATGAATCAAAGTATTAGGTTACCCACATCAAATATTCTTCGAATAATCCATGTGAAGAAGCATCTTTAAAGCCTTGATATTCCTCAATTAAAGCTATATTTCAAGCTATAATCCTTCCATATATAGTAAGGGACTCTTTTCAAAGGACAAATAGATATTTTGGCTGGTTTTTATCGGTTTTCTCCTTCCCTTGGCCAAGTTGGACGAATTTTGGGGTTCGGGAGAGAAAAAGGGAAATGGGTTTGAGAGAAAAATGAAATCCTAGCTTCATATATATAATAGTTAGGATTTAGCTAATTTTAATAACTTTTGAGTTCCGCCAACTATATCGTGACAAGTGGCACCAACCACGTCATGACAAGTGGCGCAAATCACCTCATGACAAGTGGCGCGGTGTGGTGCCGCACACTTGTCGAGAAATTGCCCAAGAAGTCCTTCCCCTTGCATTATCTCTCAATCAAGTTCACACTCTTCAATTCATGTCAATTAAGTCATTACACTTTAGTTTATGTCAATTATCAACCAAGATCTTTCTTTAGCGTCAATTTCATAACAATATTTTGATCTTCAAGCAATCTTTCAATGATATTCAAGTAATTATTCCAAAACAACAACTTCGTTGCTTACCTTAATTTGTAGAAATTTTCGGGATGTTACATATCAACTATTAAATTTATTTGTGTACACAAGACCCGTGTAGTATAATGATATTTTAGTTAGCTATCAAACACTTAATAAATAAAGAGAAAATTTAGAAGTAATTTGTTAGAAATCACAGAGGAGATTATTGTGACATTTGGATTTTCATAGGAATGAAGTGAAAATTTAAAAAGATAACACAAAGATAGAGTAATAAAGATAAGATAAAATTATGAAGATAATATAACTCAAAAATTTTGAAGATCACTCGAGTAGAAATTTTAAAAAAAAAATCAGATATACAAAGTATTTACATCACCGATTACCCTATTTGGAAACAAAAGACCAAATTATTCCTATTTCTAAGAAAAGTGGCCGGAAAATTGTAGTAAAATTGTACCGCGGGCTCTTTCATTTATTTAATTAATATATAGATGTATAATTTAAGAAAATATTTCTTAATATGCCCTTTCATATATTTAATATTTCACTTTATCATTTTTGTTGATTACAATATATACACACATTAGGAAATTAATGAAAGAAAATGAGCTATAATTTAAGATGGACGTAAAAGAAACAGGGGATTATTTTTATGGGACGGAGTGAGTATTTAATACTCCCTACCTCTTGTAAAAATAGTCATTTACCCATTTTCAAATAGATTAAGAAAGTTCAATTAATATTCTTGGAAAAGTAGAATTTAAAAACATTTTTCGTAATGTGGCCCTTCATTTAATTATTACTATTTCACTTTAATATTTTTTGTTTGGCACATTAAATATGACATATAAGAAAATTAGATCATAATTTAGGATGGATAAAAAAGGGATAGTGGACTATTTTCGCTGGACAGAAAGAAAAAGTCCGTTAAGGGAACATTTTCTTCTTTAAGATTGTTACTATATTCTCACACATGCGTTGCACGGGAAAATTACTTAATATTATGTGATAATAAAATTATTATAAATTTTCAATACATTACTAAACCCAATAATCATGATATGTCAAACTATTCGTGTCAACCCAACACCTTTTACATTAAAAGAATTGTCTAAAAATATCAACAATATACATGTAATAAAAAATGTATATGATAAAGTAAATTTCACATATAATCCGCAACATTACACTTTGTTTCAGCTGAGTCTCTTATTCTATTTTTTTCAATGTCATTAAACCAACACTTCATAAATTCCCGCATAAGATTTCTATGTACCATTTTTATTCAAAAACATCACTAAATCTCATTAGAATGATTTTTATATCCCTTTCAAAAAAAAAGAATGACTTTTTTTTCAAAGTACAATTAAAATCTGCATTATAACATCACAAATGTACATAGATATTTATCCTAGCCAAGAAAATCAACAATACAAACCCCCCAAAATGTAGAAAATACCCTATATAGGGGAATCAAACTTTAGACCTCTAGGTCTCAATAACTCAGCCTAACCCCCTAATCAAATGGGCTAGGCCTCATTGGCAAAAGAATGATTGTTGTGTGTTACTCTTTAAGCAATAATAATAAATAAAATTTAGAAATAATTAAAAATGAAAAATAAATCAATTTATTCAGAAGGGGGTTGAAGAAATACCCCAATTTTGCCAGTCTAGCAGCAAAAGAGAAGTTCCTCATCATCCCTCCAACTTCATGGACAGTCAACAATTCAATTGAATCACTCGATATATGTCACTGTAGGGAAATTTTATAAATATTTTTATATAGCATGTTATGTACTTTATACTCAATCAAGAATTCAATTCTTTTTTACAATAATGTGGTATTAATTAAAATTCATATCCGAATACCTCTTTGACGAATAAGAAACAAAATTCAAACTAAAATATTACTTAATTTCACTAATAAAATTGGCAGCAAAATGAAAAGAAACTAATAAATAAGATAGATGTGAAGACCGATTTAAATGCTTAACTCGTGGTGGTCCAAACAACGCCCATCAAATCAAAATACATAAATTCATAATTGTTCAAAGACTTGTGAATTCATAATTGTATAGTTTTTTCTAATTAAACATTGTTGTGTGCTTCTTTTTTTAAAGTTTAACGCATCAAAAATGCTATTAAAGGGTCCAAAAATCAATTAATTGAATTTATAAAAAGAATTACCTTAACCTTATATAAAAAAAATCCTCATTAGAAAAAATTTTTTTTTAAACTGATAAACCTAAACAGATAAGATAGCTGGTGACACTTGAAAAGAGTTCTGGATAAGATACAATTCTTCTAAAAGAGAAAGCAAAAAGAGAGTCCTATACACGAATGACAGCAGGAAAAATTTGGGAAGTAGTTGGAAATTGAAAGAATAAAAAAAAACAAAGGGATAATATGATATTTACTGCACAACGTATACCAAGCAAGCAAAAAAACCCCAAATATACTTACCTATAGCAGAAATGGCGGGAAAATAGTGGTAAGTTTCTACTGTAGCTCATTTCACTTAATTAATATATAGATTTGAAATTAATTATTAATTTTTATCTTATATATATTTGAATAAATTTCTAATACTATATGATACTATACAATTGATGACTACCATATGTCAAACTAATTAAAATTTGTACAACTGAAAATTAGGAAAGTTTTGCTTGATAATGAGCTTAATTTAGTTCTAGATTCTTGACATTTATGAAATTTTTGTTGTTTTAGCTTTGTATAATTACATTCACATAAATCAAGAAAAGATTTGACGAATATTTTTTAGGTAAGCATGCTAATTTATATTGTCACGCCCCTGTTAATTCTATGCCTTTTACTTGTTAACATATTATATAGTGGAAGCTTTCTCACAAATAGTGGGGACAGGATGTTCAAGTGTAGTGAATGACTCTCGCCTCAGCCGCCCGTTTGACTTATGATATCATCGACTTGCTTTTCAATCTAAGCTAAGCGATTTCATAACCAGAAAGAAAGACCTCTCTTTCGGGATCAGTCCTGTCCCTAGATGTAGTAGTCAATCAGCGGGACATTCAAAGAAGCTATGCATCTTTACTGAATGTTAATGAAAGAAAGCCCTTTCATTCTAATCCCATCGATTGAAAAGGGGGTCGGGCCTAGCATGTTCTTTTTTGTTTGGGTCTGTTCAACAGCCCAAGGACTTGGAGCACAGCTTTTGTTCTTTCCACTGCTTGAAGTGATTGTTACGACCATGAAGAAACAACAAATCCCAACTATGGATATATAAGAGCCAAAACTACTAAGGGCATTCCATCCGGCGTAAGCATCTGGATAATCTGGAATACGACGTGGCATACCCGAAAGCCCTAAGAAATGCATAGGAAAGAAGGTTAGATTAACCCCAAAAAAAGTGATCCAAAAATGGATTTGACCTAAAGTTTCAGGGTATGAAACGAACAAATTGTTTCTTGTATTGCGCATGATAGGCCACAAATATATATATCCACATAGATCTATAGAGAGGTGGGTCGAAGAGTATTCTCAGAACTCCCAAGATCGCTTCCTTCTACATGCACAACTCTACTTCCCTCCGTGGGTATGCTCCAACTCTCGGCTTGCTTGGCCAATATCTCGCGTTCAGTCATCTACAATGTTGAAGCAAAGGAAGGAGAATGAGTACAACGTACTCAGTGAGTAACAAAATATTTTGATTCACCTTTCGTTTTGAGAAATGCCTTTTTAGGAAAATCATGAATTTCAAAAAGCTTTTAGATGCACCAGAGGGCTCTATTACTAGTTAAACTACTACACGTAGTGCGCACAAGATTTAATGATTCAAAATGACCAAGATCATATAGTATGATCATAATACCACAAAGAGATACCGCATAGCAGACCACGTAACAAAACAAGTTGGGTAGAGTATTAACAAGTGATGACAATGCATCAAAATTAATGTTTATCTCATGAAAATTTCATGAATGAGAAAGCGAATCAAAGAATTAGTTACTCACATTTTGCCACAAAGATTCTTTGAACAATTGTAGATGGAAGATGCCTTCAAAACTTTGATATTTCACAAGCAAAGTGTTTTATTTAAGTAGGGATTCTATATATATGGAGAATGCTTTATTTTAAATGCAAATGAAGTGTTTTAGGAGGTTTCGCTTGGTGTTTTATGGCCTCTTCTAATTTTGGACGAATTTAGCTTATTTTGCAGTTGACAGAGTGTTTGGAGGAGATTCTTAGTGAATTTCCTAGCCTTTGCCCTTTTTATGAGTGTTAGATTTAATTATATTAAAATAACAATTGAAATCCACTAATTATAAAACTAACAAGTGTCTTGACACATGGCAAAACTAGCACCATATATTAAAAAGGAAGATGTGGCCTAACCATTGCCCATTCATTTATTTGTTCGACAAATTCCTATACTTTTTTAAGCTACTTATTCACGACTCGTCCCCACTCAACAAATTCCTATACTTAATGTAATATTATAATTAAGTTGTTATGCTTTAATCATATCAATCAAGAACTATATTTTTACTTTGGGTGTCATTTGAGTAACAATTTTGTAACCTTGTAATTCAAGAAATTATTCAAGTAACCACCACATAGCTTAATTGATTGTCCAAATTTTTATGGGATGTTACATATATACTTGTTTAAAGTTTTATTATAAATTTATTCTTAAATCATCTAATTTATACATACAATATTATTAGATAATAGCCTAATATTGTGTATCAAGCATTTACCATGATACTCTTATCCGCTCAATACTAGTCCAGATAAAAAATTTCATACCCAAAACATCCTACCCAGCCCAAATACCCTTTTAACTGGATAATAGCCCATTGTATTTTGTGCAAGTATCCATAATATTTTGTTGATATTTTAGTCTAACAAATAAATAATATATAATCTTTAAAAAAATAGTAAAATAAAATAAGAATAAAAAATCCGGTACAAAAAAAGGGGAGAAAAAAAGAAAGAAAAAGAAAATAGAAAAATAATAAAAAAGAAATCATAAGAGGTAGCACATAGTTTACCAAATTTAGGCGGGAAAATAAGGTTGACTAACTATACTATATTAATATATAGATAGATTTTAGATAAACTTTAACCGATTTTCATGCATAGCAAAATTGGTCATGCTATAATTTCTTCATATCCTAACAACAACATCCACTGAAATCTTTACAAATCGAATTCTTGAATGAGATACGATACTCTAGAGTTTCAGTCATAAGTTGAAGTTAAAGATCAGTATTCCTATTATATTGTTACAAAATTTTTATCATTTGGCTAGATTGTACAGTGGCACAAAACTTATAATCACGAGACATGGAGATTGTATCGTTTAGGCAAAAATTCTATCTTTGATAAGATGCATGTGACAAATTTTTTATTATAAGAAAGACTTTGACACCATTTAATCCAAGACTTTATTTTAGAATACAAATTACATTTGTAAAGGTAATAGTTTTTATGTTCGTTTATAACATTAAATATCTAAATTCTTATTAAACTACTTTTGAGCTATGACATCTTCACTAGATCCTACCTGTGCATCACACGAGTGAAAAATCTAGTGAGTCATTAAAGGGATGATATAAAATAATAAAGATAAAATTTGTTAATCAAAAAATGAATTATTTAATAAAAATAAAATTTGATATATATATATAAAGGAATTATACATATATACCTATAACTACAATATTAATACCAAATTGTGCAATTCTTGAAACTATTCCATTAAGAATTCTAATATTATTCATTATCTAGTGTACCACCCACTTTCCTCTTTATGAAAATTCAAAGTAAGACTTTCAATTCGTGGACGAAGCCACCAGAGGCGCAGTGTGACTTTGTAAATCATGGGCTGGACTGTGCTAAAAAATAGCCCAAACTATAACCAATCTTTATTAAAAAAAAAAAGAAAGAAAGAAAAGAAAAAAAAACTTTGTTTAATAAGGCCAACCCATTGTCTTGGCCCAAAAAAATTAAAAAAAAAAAAAGCTAGCCCAAACCAATTACTTATCCCTTTGAAGTCCCTTTATGAGACACACTAAAAATCAATCCCTCTATCTCTGTGTTTGTTGCTCACACAGTCGAATTAGAAGCCTCAAAGAGGAGTTGAAGTCTTTAAGACACTGCTTTCTTGCTCAGACAACAAAACGACGACCCACGATCAAACCTTGACAATGGCGAGTCTGCGACCTTGCTCTATAAACTCCCTGCATCTCTGTTTTGCTGTTTGTCCCCGGTCCCTTCACCCTTGTCCTTTGATTATTATATTTATGATTTTGAATTTATTTATAATTGCAATAACACTTTCTTAGTAGGTTTGATATGCTAAATTGTAAAGCCCTAACTTTTAATTTATACTTCAATTTAGTAAAGAAATTAGTCCCTTTCCAAAACCTTCGAGAAGTTTTGTAACAAAACATCTCATCTCCCGTTATGTGTATGGATGCATGCCACATGTATTAAAAATACACATAGTGTGAATGAAACATAGGTGGCGTACATCTACATACGACACGCGGGATGGGAGACCTCTGAGAGGTGTTTGAAAATTTTCCTTTAGGAGTGACCTAATAAGTAAAGCCCTAACCACAAACTTGGAAATTGATTTATGCTTCAATTTAGTTTATGGCTTTACACTTCAATTTAGTAAAGCCATAATAAGTGAAGGATTAATTACGCTTCAATTTAGTTGCATGGGTGAGTATCTAGTTATTTATTGAAAAAAGTTTATTATGCTTCAATCTGTGTTTTTCTTACACCGTCGGATTGTTTTTCGAATAGGTTCCAGTATTCGTAAATTTTCTTCAATGTTTTCCTTAGTTTTTTTAACCATTTTTTATCTTCACTGATGAAAGATATCGTATTACGAGTAACAGTTATATTGTTTTTCTTTAGTAAACGATCAAATATTATAGTTTAAGGGCCATTGGAAATGTGATTTTGGGAAAAGAAAGGGAATCTTACTTTGATTATTTAGTGAAAAAATTGAGGATTTTTATCCATATTAAGATACTTGGAGAATGGTTATGCATAATAGGACATTAGCTTATGGGTCCTGAGTTTCCAAAAAAGTTCAAAAATTTTAATGAATCATTATTGACAAAAACTTATTGTGAACCGGTGAACCGTATCCGTCTTTATCTCACACCGTCGGACTGTTTTCCAAATTGGTTCCAGTATTAGCCAATTTCTGATTTTTTCAATTGACTTGATCATGACAGTTTAGTTTTTTAAACACTTATGAAATTATTTTAACCTATTAAAATATTTAGTCTGTAGAAGGTGTATGTTATGAAAAATTGATATCATTAATACATATTACAAAAGTTTAAAAAACAAACAAACAAATCGGGCAATAAATCACATGTGCATTTTGTAGAAAAATTTAGAGTTCACTGATAGACAATTTTATATAGAAATTTCGAATGTTATAAATTGAAAAGGTTTGAAAATTATGATGTAACGACCCGACTAAAAATAAGGTAATATGACATAAAGATCGAACAGTGTCATGAACTCACTTTTATCATTCGTCTACTAAAATTGATCGAACTAACCTAAAAATTTTAAAGAAATTATACTTCTTTGGAAATTCTTAAATATGAAATGGAAAAGTAGTTCAATCAGAGATATTCTTTGGAAAAGTGCCAAACAAAGTATACTCCCTATATGAATGGTAATGTGCATGAAAAGGACATATAGGCTTAGTCATCAGGGCTAGGGAGATATTCGCCAGGGCTAGAGAGAGTTGGTAATGATTGCCAAAGATTTTCTTTTGCCCTCTAAAGTTTTGTGCATAAATATATATATATGCTTGTTATTGGATAGTCATCACCTTTTCAACTAAAAACTTCACTCAACTCTTAAATAAATACCCACTTGTTTTTACCTTTTTCACAAAGACCCAAGTAAAAGCTGAAGAATCAGAAAAGTTAGAAACTAAGAGAAAAAGGTGAGTGATCTTTGTACTTGGGATTGACTTATCCCTTTTTTCCCTCTTTGTCAAAAGTGTGGTTTTGTCTTGTTAAGGCATCCTACAAGCTATTGCCGCAAAACCAATTTTAAAGATAAGTTGTTACTTTACTTTGTGCGTAATGGCTTTGAAAGTTCATGTTTGAAAAGATGAATGCTCCCATATGTATTTCCCTCAAAATTTTAGAATCTCAGTTGAGTTCAAGTCATGATATTGGCGTCAAGACGCCTTTTCGAACAAGTTTGATTCGGGTTGTGAGAGGCTACTAAGGTGGTCTATGAACCAACCTTTTCATATATGGTACCGACCGAATCAGTTTCATAGGCGCTCGGGAATCGATGGAGCAATTCGGGCTCTCAAAAGTCACGTTTTTAAAAGAAACTCTTGCATGTACATAGGTTATTCACTGAATATATTTATTCATTTTTTTCCATGTTTTCTAAAAAATAATAAGTGAAATGAAATTAATATAATACAAAATTAATCACTTGGTCAACCGGTAAAAATCAAGGTGCGCTACACATGATCTGTGTTAAAGATGGCCAAATAACAAATTCTACTATAAATGTTGTAATATATGTATTATCGTTCATCATTCATTCTAACTATGTTTATCGAATGCAACATATTTTCCCATGCATTATACATTGGTAGCCTAATACAAGCTCCAAAAATTTTCTTCAATATTTTTCTTAGGTTTTTTTATGTAGACCATTTTTTATTTTCATTAATTAAAGATATTGTGTAGCACCTATATTTTTTTCTTTACACACATATGAATGATCAAATATTATAGTTTAAATCTTTTTTATACAATCATGTTTAATCTACGTGAATTGCTTATATTATCTGGTATTATCATCCCGTGCAACGCACATGTGAAATAACTAGTTTTCGTTTAGAAGTGACCTAATAAGTAAAGTCCTAACCACAATTTTAGAAATTGGTTCATGCTTCAATTTAGTTTATATGAACGGGTATCACGTGAATATGGTATGTATATATCCATACGTATTACTAGACTGTTAACAAATAATATTAAATAAATTAAAAGATATAAATGTAAAATATAATAAAGAATTAATTGAGTACATAAATGGAAACTATTAATATATTATTAAAACATTACTTTAACGTGTCAAATACTAAATCAAAAATGTATTTTTATTGCTTTTGTTATGCAAATCCAATTGCACATACTTGTTTAATATTTTATTATTCATTGTTATTGAATATTTTTAGAATTAGTCTTCTCATATAACGTATGAGTGAGATGCTAGATTTATAGTTACTAAAGTTCATTGTGATTCGATCATTTGATTGCAAATTATTATAATTTTATATAGATTGGACATGTGAACTTAGACGTGTTTGGAGGGAGTCAAAAATTTTAAACTCAGTTATGCAACCAAATTTATGCTCAATATTTAGACATTTTACTACAAATATCTAGTGGTAATTTGCGATTCGCATATCAATTTGTAATTCTAGATAATGCAACTGATATATTGTACTTTATTTATGATATAATGTTTGAAAAATAAACTTACACGTCAATTTTATACGAATGTATACTATAACTCTAACGATTGTCATTATAAAATCATGTTACTTTTTAAGGATTATATTTATTATTTGCTAGACTAAAGTAATAATGTGATATTATGGGTACTTGCACAAAATAAAACGAAGTATCACCCAATTAAAAGGGGTATGTCTAAGGTGAAAATCTTCAAGCACCTCTGTTACCCCATGTGGCATACATTGATGCACGCCACGTGTATTTCAAATTCACGTGGCCTATATCAATAAGGGTAGGAGGTGCTGTAACGGCACCTCCGGAAAGTGCTTGAAAATTATCAATGTCTAAGGTACTTTCTTATATGGGTATGAAAAATTTTATTTGAATGGGTATCGAGCAAATACGAGTATGTACATGCCTGAGACATGTTATTAGACTGTTAAATAATAATATTTAATAAGTTAGATGATTTAAAAGTAAAATGTAGTAAAATATTAATCGAGTACATAAAAACGTAACTATTAATATGTTATTAATAAAACATTAATTTGACGCGTCTAATACTAAATCAAAATTGTATATTTACTGATTTTGTTATGCAAATCTGATAGGTACATACCTGTGCAATGCATGCGTGAGACTTCTTTCGATTCCACATTGGCAATGACATTGGTGTTACATGATATTTTTTGGTATCTTGGTATCCCGTCTTTTAAGAAACATCGTTTGTTGTATTTAGTGATAGTTATACTTTATTTTCATTTTCAACTTTTCATCTAAGGTAGGCAGGGGTACAATATAAAACATGATATTATTTTCTTTTACAATACTACAATTGAATTATGCATAAATACATACATGAATAAAATAGGTTATATCATGTGAATAATTTTTGAGTTTTTCTGTATAAGCTCATTCTAATTGACTATATTATCTTTCAATATTCTTGTTGGCTTTCTTCCCAACTCGAATCTGTTATCAAAATTTTATTGTCGATGTGAATTATATGAATATCTTTTATTTTATCAATTATCTGAGATATTTTTTTTTGCTTCTGTTGTCACTAAGGAAAAAAGAAATTTAAATTACGTTAATATTAATTGTATCAAATAGGGGTGAACACAGTTCGATTTGGAGGGTTTTTGATTTATTCTTAAATCAAACCATCGGATTCGGTTTGGAGAAATTGTAAATCAAACCAAACCATTTAATTTTTCAAACTAAACCAAATCAAACCTACTTTTTCGGTTCGGTTCGTTTTTAAACCACGGTTTGTCTATCGACGTAATGAAAACTGACTCCAAACATGATAGTTTTATAAATATAAATATTTTATTATACTAATACACTTTTTGAATACTAATACGAATATCAAACTCATCAAAAGTTAATAAATTTTACTAAAACAAACATAAAACTAATGAAATGTAGAGAGAAAAAAACCCAAATAATACATAAGATGAAATATTGCCAAAATATGTTTATGGAAGTGCTATTTTGTTCAAGCATCTAAATGCCAAAATTTTAGAAAAATATGCTGAGTTAACTACTATATAATTTATCCAATAATTTTCTTAAGGGTAGTGGTTAAATTAGTAAAGAATTAGCTTATTAACTTACTAAAATGCACTAAATTATCATAAGGAACTTCTTATTAGAGTACCAAACTCAGTCAATGAATTTGATAGTCATAAATTAATTAAGTCCTTTGATATTTTGCCTCATATTACTTACACATTAATAAATTTTTAATTAATTAAAACATAAAAAAGGGTTCAGTTTGGTTTAAACGGTTTTTTAAACATCGAAACCTAAACCAAACCATTTCAAGCAGTTTGAAATTTTCTCAAACCAAACCAAACTATTTCACTTTTCAAACCAAACTAATCCAAACCATTTTCGTGGATTGGTTTGGTTTTTCGGTTTAGCGGTTTATTTGTTCAGCCCTAGTATCAAATGTCACTGAATTTTTACTTTACTTGTAAATGGATAAATGATACAATAATTAGATTAAGAACTTTAATTTAATAAGAATTAGGTCTCTTCACTTTAATTATCAATAATTATATCACTAAAGTTATACGTAATTACACGAAGGTCACTTTGTTAACAGTATAATATTACCTTATCATCATCAAATTATAGTCTCAAATAATAAAAAAATGATTACTCTAAATGACACATTTTACTGAAAGGGAAAAATAGAAGAATAATTTTAGGGTTCGCAAAACATTTAACGTCTATCATGACATGTAATTTTAAATAAATTTTAACTGATTGTCTTGTATCACATAGATGGTCATGCTATTATTTCATCATATTTTAATAACAACTTCCACTGAAAATCTTTACAAATCTGAATTCTTGATTGAGATATGATACTTCAGAATTTTTAACCATAAGTTGAAGTTAAATATCAGTATTCTTGGTATATTATTATAGAATTTTTATCATTTGACTATATTGTGTAGTAGCACGAGACTTATAATCTCAAGATATGAAGATCACATCAATCAGGCAAAAATTTTATCTGGATCAAATGCATGTAATAAATTTTTTATTATAAGAAAAACTCTGATACCATTTGACAAGACTTCTTTTTACAGTATAAATTATATTTGTAAATTTCATTATTTTTATATTCTTTTATGACATCAAGTATATAAATTTTTATTAAAATACTCTTGATGTATGACTGTTTCACTAGATCTCTACCCGTGTATTGCACGGGTGAAAAATCTAGTAATATATTACACTAGAGTTGTATGGTACAAAATTGATTTTGTCTGGCGCAATTGCTAAATTTTCCTACCTCTTCACTGCGTCTAGTGTTATTGCCGATTTGTCTAGCATTCTATTTAATACTTCTCTAACTGATATATCTCCGTCCTTTATCCTTTTCTATGGAAATCTTCAGATTCTTTACTTTGATTAGAATTCAATTCTACCTAAAATTCCTTCCTTTCTAAAATCTACACCACAATATTAGCGGATTTTTTTAGAATCTTGATATAATTTTCAGATTCTCCTTGGTAAATTATAATAAAACATTAAACATGTATTTATTAAGTAATATGTTTAAAAATTTTGTCAAATCTTTCCTAGATCCCGGTAAATGTAATTATACAAACCCAAAACAAAAATTCATACTAATCAAAAATCTAACGTTGAATTAAACTCATTATATTATCTTACAAAACTTTCCATACTATTAATTGTACATATTTACTTATTTTCATACTACCTTTGTCCTTTAAAATTGGTCCAATTTTCCTTTTCATCCGTTCCAAAATATAGTCCAATCTATCTATATATAATAAGAATGAGGTTTCTTTGTTTGATTTTCCCACCGAACTGTAATTGGTGACTCTCGCGGTACATTTTACTTATATTCTCTCTCTCTCTCTCTCTCTCTCTCTCTCTCTCTCTCTCTTACGATAATTTACTTATTCTATTTAATCTCCCCTCCACTTTGTTTTCCAAAATTGAGAATTTTCCTTTTGGATCAACAATTCTTCATTAACTTATTCAAAAATTGGAACTTTCCTTTTGGATCAACAATTCTTCCTTAACTTATCCATAAAAGGCATGGACTATTTTTTTCATTTTTGCATTGGTAATTGGTATAGGATTCTTTTTACTTGAATTATTTTCTATACATCTGGATTGGAATTTGACAAAGTTCAGAGAATATATATATTTGGAAATTGAATCCCCAATTGGTAAGATGTTTGTTCATTGCAGTGGAGCGTAGAGTCCACTTGGAATTTGTTGGATATTTCTGTTAAATTTAATATATGATTCTTTCGATGTTGCATAAGATGTGAATCTTTAAGCGTGGATGAAAGACAAACCTCAGATTATATAAAATTTCGTGCAAAGTCATGAATTTTAGTAGCAATTTTTTTAAGAAAATTTTTGCCGCTAGTTTTGTCTGGTCCTATGAGGTTAACATGAAAATTTTCCATTATTCATTTCTTCTATCATGCTTCTTTTTTATTATTTGCTATAAATCTCACCCCAATTAGTTTATTATTAAGATGTTGTTTTATAATACGGATAATAAAAAAATTTCTATTTCCGAGTTTCAACTTAATATGCCATCTAGATTTTTTATAGTTCTTACGTTTTGATGATATAATTAAGGAAACAGTGGGATATAGGATCTTATTTGATGGTATTTTTTTTTTTTAAATAATTGGCCAAATATGAGTTTTTCCAATATGGTCGACTATGTATATTTGGACCAAATAGCTAGAAATTTCGTGTTTGGTGCATTAGGAATAAGAGCATTGATAGGCGAAATCGCAAGTGCACGATACCGTTCAAGTAGTATAGGACTAGATGAGTCCCGAATGTCAATCCCACAGGAAAAATTGTCACATATTCCACTTGAGTCAATTTCACACCAATTGAATAAGGAAATTAAGAGTTTGTAAAAGAATAATGAGATTGTTTAAACTAAAAATTAAATGCTCTATTTATTTTACTCTAGGAAGGAACTCAAATTTATGGACTAGAAAATATATGAATGAAAGCGTTGAGACTCACGAATCCACAATAAACAGGCGTTCCAATTATGCAATCTCACTCACGACACCATCACGTACTCACAACCAGTTTCACAAGTTTAATTGAAAACCTCTCTCGAGCAAATTCAATCTACCCAACCAAGTAAATCCACTATATCTCTATGTGAATTTCAACCTAGTTGAGTGCATTAATTAACAAGAAACTATTTCTGTGGTCACACAAATCATAAAAGTATATATCTATCTTCTATGCAATTTATGTTTTCTATTGAAGTGCTAAATTGGTGACTTACCTCTCAGTCTCCTCACGAATTCACTAAGGCATTTACAAGTTGATCAGGCTCATAAAAGATAATTACATATCACAATAGAAAATAAGCATGCAATAACAATTAGAGTTATGAATGGGATTAACACAATCAAAACATGTCTATTGCTTCATCGATTGTCTCAACAAGGAAAATTAGTTACACATAATAAAGGAATTCATAACATAAGCATTCATAGGGTTTGAATACATGACCAGATTCTTGCAAAGAAAAGATGAAGAATAACGAAGAAAACGTTTGCACCAAACTAAGAACTCCGTTCTTCAATCTTCACGCGAACCCCGGCTTCAATCTCCAAGCCCTTGCTCCAATCTCCTAGCCCTCAAGAATTATTTTCTATGGTCAATCTCCCTTTTTACAGAAGGGTTTTCGTTCTTTTATAGTTGGGGAGGCCTTCGAACCCTAGAATGTGTCAAAAAGGGCCCGAAAACGCGTAAACGGCGTCTCCTGATACGGGCCGCGGGTGGTCGCAGGTATGCTTGCAGCGGCCAATAGGTTCTCAGACAAGCCCGCGGGTGGCCGCGGGTATGCTTGCGGCGGCTTGCCCGCGGCCTACTTCCATGGCGTGCAGTTTAGTCCCTGTTTTGAGTTTTTCTTGCGGCAACGGTCCTTTTCGGTTTTTCCCTTCTTTTAAATACGTCCTTAAACTTCTTGGACTCTGCATAAAGGTCCCCACGCTCTTTAAACACAGCACAGATGATCTTCTCACCCCGAACTCTCGAACAATCCCACCTCGATGCTACTTCTTGAATGTAAAGCCTCAATTTGGTTCAAAAATCATTTTTTTTCCTTTGTATCACTCCAATTTGAGCTTTTCACCTATATGAACCATATTCACACAAATTAGGTAGAAATCTACTCGATTTCATATAGAATTGCATAAGTTAAGAGAAGTATTTTTGCATATAAAATACACTTATCAAACTCCCCCAAGCTTTACCCTTGATCGTTTTGAGCAAGAAATTTACCCAATTACATTAAACACCCAAAATAAAATTAAACACATAACATAAAATAAAAACTTTCCAACATCTTACCCTATGTCATTCATGACTCTCACAGAACATTGCCACCAATAGTGAACTCATCCAATGCTTGACTAGAGAATAGGCATAATCACACCCACCATCATACACTTTGGTTGGGCTTCCCCAAACTACAATAGTCAAATATGTTCTCACCCTCTCGTGAAAGGCACAAGTCTCCCAAACTTATTATTTTTTTCTTTCTCACTACCTCTTTTTTCCATAGGGATATATGCTTAAAGGTTTAAATCTCTCATCTCTCAAGGAAGTATCAAGTTGGTTCAGATCTTACCACAAAAATACTAGCTTAGTCAATGTAGATTCTCCCAATTTTTGAGGGCCACGACTTTCCTACTATCCACCAGGCAGTCAAACTTACTAGCAATCTACATCCCCAAAAATTGAAGTGTAGCCTTGCAGTTATTCTTCTATCATTCAATCTTTTTTTTCACAAGCCAGAATCTTTCTCTGGCGCTTTTTTTTTTTACTTTTTTTTTATTATTGAGATTTGCTCTCTTCTCTTTTTTTCATAGCCTCATATGTCTTATATGCAATCTACATCTTCACTGGGCTTTCTATATGACCCTTTAGCTAGCTTTGAGCCGATAACTCCTGGTTCAGTTGACCCAGGGCACCAGGTTTGAAAGACCCCTAAGGACTTAATTGCTCGAGTCACACAGGCTTGAAAGAGTGGTAAAGACACATCGAAGGCATTAGTTTTTTTTTCAGACCTAATCTGTGCAATACTTAAAAGTAGGGATGAGATTACCAGCATCTAGTCATTGCCTAACTTCAATTGGTCAGCCGAAAACACTCCACACAAATCTTCAACATCCATGGAATCCACTCCAACCTCACTAACATCCTCGAGGCTCAACCTCACCCAAACTTAGACTCAATTATGATTTGCAACTAAGAACAATGAAAGGGTAAGGTATTCTAATTCTCCATTTTGACTATTATCTAAATCATTCACCCGACTAAAGTGTAGATTATAGGGACTTATGCCAAATAAAGAACGAGTCAAACATAGACAAACTAATTTTCACCAAATTTAATTCATATAGCAATGTCCCATACAAATCACAAACAACACAAGTTTCAGGTGATTTCAATCAAACCAGCCGGCAAGGCAAAACGAAAAAACTGAAAGAAATTCAAAAAAAAAAATTTATTATATATTTTTTTAAACAAAACATGACGAAAAAAATAAAATTTCAAATGAAACCACAACCAACCATACAAAATGCAGCTAATTGAGTGAATATGGTTCCAAAACAAGTTACACTCTTCAAAATAAGTTACACCTCCTCCAAACTTAAAAGTTTACATTGTTCCAATGTAAACAAAAAAAAACAAAAGAAAGATATTACCCGATGAAGCTCATTTGGGCTAATGTTAATTCTGACTGAAATTCACATCTCAGGAGGAGGTGAGGGCTCTGGGGATTGTATAGCCACAAGTATATTCACCAAGATCAACATTCATCTAGAAAACAACAATTTTTTGATATTATTTAGATATTGAAGGGGAGCAGAAAACGTAAATAAACATGAAATAAAAAAAACATAAAATTAGAAATAAATGTGCCTAACACTGATGCAATTCTAAAATCCAAATGCAATGCACAAATCAAAATCAAAGAAAAACAAGGATAGAGAATGGGTTGCCTCCCATTAAGCGCTCGATTTATAGTCTAGAGCTCGACTTTGTTGATGATCATTCAAGGTGATTCCAACTTAATCTTGGAGAACTTGCATTGCTTATAATCACCCACACTATACTTGTTCTCCTTGGCTCGTCCATTCTCCTCATAGCCTACTTCCATGGCGTGCAGTTTAGTCCCTGTTTTGAGTTTTTCTTGCGGCAACGGTCCTTTTCGGTTTTTCCCTTCTTTTAAACACGTCGCTCCACCTCAATGCTACTTCTTGAATGTAAAGCCTCAATTTGGTTCAAAAATCATTTTTTTCCCTTGTATCACTCCAATTTGAGCTTTTCACCTGTATGAACCATATTCACACAAATTAGGTAGAAATCTACTCGATTTCATATAAAATTACATAAGTTAAGAGAAGTATTTTTGCATATAAAATACACTTATCAAGCATTTTATTTATTCATTTATTTTTTTATGCATAACGGCTAAATATGAGTTTATTATGTTTGACGCATTAGCTTATTTTGGAACTTTTTACATTTTTATTAAATATAATAATTTCCTTAAATTATTTGTTTCTTGACTACCACTTCCCAAATAAATGAATTTACGTTGGATCAAAAAATAGAAAATGTGAATCTTTTAAAATTTTTAGTTCAAGTTTTAATAGTATTATTATTTGTTTGCTCATATGTCATGTAAATAAGTACACAAATTGTGAACATGTGTTTAAAATCGATATGATTTGTTTGCTCATATGTATATTTGGACCAAATAGCTAGAAATTCCCTGTTTGGCGTGTTAGGAATAAGAGCATTTTATTTACTCATTTATTTTTTTATGCATAACGGCTAAATAGGTGTTTATTATGTTTGACACATTAGCTTATTTTGGAGCTTTAAATTATTATTAAATATAATAATTCCTTAAAGTATTTGTTTCTTAACTGCCACTTCCTAAATAAATGAATTCACCTTGAATCAAAGAATAGAAAATGTGAATCTTTTAAAGTTTTTTAGTTCAAGTTTTAATAGTATTATTATTTGTTTGCTCATATGTCATGTAAATAAGTAAACAAATCGTGTACATGTGTTTAAAATCGATATTTGAGCAACTAAACAAATGATTCAAAATTTTAATTATTTTCAGTTTCCCTTCAGATTTGTCCATATATATATGTATTCTTTTATGACGGTTTATTGTTACTATTTTCGTCAATATTAACCACCATTCAAAACCTTAGGTTGCGTTCTCTTTGTGTTTTAGTTTTTTGTTTTCATTTAAAACTACATTTTGAGTTTTCTATTTTGATGTTACTGTTTGGATAAAATAAAAAACGCGTTCTGTTTTCTATTTTAGAAAATTATTCTTAAAAATTGAAATGGAGATAAAATGAATATAAAAATAGAAGATGGAATTTAAATGTTTGAAAATGTATTTTCAGTGTTTTTAACTTTTTAACACAAAAAACATAAAAAAAATATCATTTTTAATTTTCTTTACAAATTTTGAAGTAGTTTTCTGAATTGTATTTTTGAAAATACAAAAGAGAACGCGTTTTCACTATAGAAAACAATCTAAAAATAGCAAAGAGAATGCAACCTTAGTTGTTGAATATAAACAAACTTTCTTTTAGAATTGATTTTTGGTCGCTTGCGGATGCGCCAAAATAATAATCAATTTCCTTACTCAAGATTAAACAAAATTGTAGTAGCGGTGTAAGGGTCGAACCCACAGAGAACAGTGAATAAATCAAGTAATTAAATGTTAACTAGCAATTGGGGGCGTTTTTTGAGTTGAATTATTAATAAACTAATTTGAAAGCTAGTTAAGTATGCAACTAATAAGTTGAGTAGAAAAGATTAATGAAGAGAAACACCTAGTTCTTGGTTCAGTTGAACCTAGATTAGTAATTCCTAAGCTCTCGAAATGTACTTCTAGCATGCAATTGAGACTTCTAACCCTAGGTATTGACATGATCCAATTACCCGAATTTTTCCTTAAGTGTAACTAATCTGATCAAGTTCTTGAATTAGATTATTAGCCTTAGACAACTTAGAAAGAGTTCTCCAAATTTAATGCAAAGCCAATATATAGAGTGAGAAAAATAGGTTAGACTAACACACAAAAATTACAAGCTTGCTTTGTAGTATTAGATCGCGATATCCCTAGCAATTAAAATCGCTAGTTGCTACAAACGAATCAGGGAAAACAACAGTCACTATTGAAACCCTAACTCTAGCAATAGATAAATAGATGCATCAATCAAAGGGCCTTTTCAAAAGAAAAATACTGAATTATCATATACTTGAATAGTAGAATATCACAACAATTCCAATTAACAGTACTAGAAATAATGTTAAGTAGAAAGCTAAAAGAAAGACAAATCTTTAGACATCAACGTCCCCTCGAACTAGATAGAAGAGGCCTTAGCTTTGCATGCTCACGTCGACCACAAATTTGGTATCTTCTATCTTCAAACTCTTCGTGTTTCTCCAAATTTTCTCTTTTATGTTGTGTGTCGTTTTTCTCCCTTCTCTACCTCTTTTATAGTCCTTGAGAAGCCATCAAAACTTCCCCAAAATCGTGCAAAAGTTTGGCCCGAAAATAGAGTCCAAATCTAAAAGGAATTCCAAGCGTAAGGAGGGTGCGAGCGCACCATGACATCAGGGCGCTCACCCTCATGTTGCTATTGAGAAATTTGCATGCAGTGCGGGCGCACTGTGGAATCATGGCGCCCGCCCTGACTCCTCTGCCTCTTTTATGCCTTCCCAGCTATAACAGTGCGGGCGCACTGCTTATCGCTGCGGCCGCCCTGTTTCTAACTTTTCCTTTGTTCCTTTTTAGTCCTCCGGTTTCATTGTCCAACATCTTAGTCCCCAAGCTCTGAATTCCTTGCAAAACACGTCCAATCTTGATTCTTTTCACATTTTCCTTGGCCATATTCCAAATAAACAAATTAAACACAAATAACTATTTGTAATGTAACACAACACATAACAAAACATAAGTTTGGGGAAATTAAACACTCTAAAATAACACTTATCAAATTCCCCCACACTTAGCCCGTTGTTCGTCCTAGAATCAACACAAAACCAAAACAGCATTAGATCCTCCTGGCTACATACAAGGCAAATGACTCATCATTAAAGTCATGGGAAATCAAAGTAGCTTGCCTAATAAAAAGTTTCTTAAGCAATGCAAGAGTTTAAGATTTATTTTCCTCTTTCCATTTTTTCCACAAGTAAGGATTAACCTTTCAAAACTCATAAAACGTCATGAACAAGGGTACTGAAGCAACCTTCAGAATCATAAAACAAAACCTTTACCTGGACTAGCATGGACCAAACAAGCCAACCCTCACGGATAAATTCGCTCTTCGCTCAAGTATTTAAGGTTAAGTATTTAAGCTTAAGATTCTAACCATTAGGGGAATTCTACCATAGGCTTGCAAGATTTCTCATTCTTCACCACTTTGTGCACATGCATAACACAAACCAAAATGTCTTTTAAGGGTTGTATTGGGGCTAAAGGTCAAGGTGGAAAAAATTTGGGACGTGAGGCTAATAGACCATTGGGACTAGTGGAACACGAAATTCATAACATTCATGTTTAATAAGTAAGGTCAATTACTCATAAGGAATGTTACTAAATTGTTTATGTTAATACTTTAAAAAAAATGTTTATATATGTTAATCCTTTTTATTTTTTTATTTATTATTTCTATTTTTGTACTCATGCAACGTACGCATAAGTATCCTAGTTTTCTATTAAAAAAGTAGTTGGAATATTAATTTTCTTTTATAACACTATTTAGTGTGCATTTTAATCGATAAAATAGTATTATTTAACATGGAACATTTAATGAAATGGTATATTAGGGAAATAATATTAAATCTATATTTCCAACCCTATTAATTGCATTTTTCTTAATATTTGTGAAACTTAGAATTGGACCATAATATATTCGTATTTTGCAGGTAACCCTAAAATGCTAAAAGTTTGTTCAGATATATATAAGATAAAAAAAATAATAATTAAATTCAGACATAACTATTACTATATCAATTTTGGATGAAAAATTTTGTCATATTGATATTTTATTTATCATTATAATTCTTACGCATCTAACGATTGTCATTATAAAATCATACTATTTTTTTAAGGATTATATTTGTTATTTGCTAGATTAAAATAACAACGTGGTATTATGGGTGCTTGCACAAAATAAAATGAAGTATCATCCAATTAAAAGGTTATGTGGGGAAATGAGGTATTATCCGATTAAAAAGGTATGTCGGGATGGTACTTTCTTATAGGTATGAAAATTTTTATCTGAACGGGTATGGAGCGAATACGGGTATACCATACACGTATTATTACATTGTTAACTAATAATCTATATTATCTACTGAAGTGACTGCTTTCTTCCTTAAGAAGATTGGCATTTCCCGCCTACAGCAGGGCTTTTGTGGTCTTTTTACCACATTTTTGGTATTTCACTTTTTCTTTTGCTTAGCTTCCATATAGAAAGACTTTCATTTTTCCCTTTGGGATGCAAACAGATTTGATGGACACAAATATGAAACCCTATCTTCTCCTATCTACCGTTTGTCTCCTTTACCCAACTTCAATTCCAACCCATTTTATCGTATTCTTCTTCTAGCGAAATGTGCCAGAATTGGATGAACATAGGGGAATTCCAAATTCATGGAGCAGCTTGACAATCCTAATCAGGTTTCAATTCCATTTTTCTTTTTTTTTTTTTTTTTTAATTTTCTTCTTCGAGTTTCTGCCTTTCTAAGGAATTGTTGATGGCTAGACTTGGAGTGGTTAGGCAAGCTAGTGAGTCTTTGTTTTGGGATTGAGGCGGGAGCTAGATGGTGGCACGGTAAAACTAGCAATAGAGGAAACCGGAGGTGAAACTACCCCTTTATTTTGCCTTTTTGTCTTCTCATCTGGCAACCCGGTTGCATGTCGTAATCTTCTACCTAATCTGCTTTTTGGCTTTTTTGCTGGGTCATTTTTAGCATCCATTCGAGAACTTTTTTCTCTTTAAAACTGATTGTTATTGCTTGGATACTAAAAATCATAGATGGAATGAAAATATAGATCGACCTTAATAGTAGGTTCTAATGTTTCAATGAATTGGATTGTTTTCTTACATTGTTTGTGAAGATTAGATTTTATATTTGTTTGTTATTTTTTGCAAAAATATATGTCTTCTAGATATTTTTTGGCGATTAATGTGAAATTTGGTCCAATTTCAATTATCTTTAGCTTTTACTGTGTTAAAAATATTTGTATCATACTAATAAAAAATGACGAGTTGAGCACGATAAACCATATAGTGAAAAGCAATCCCTTATGCATTGTTGCCTTAGTTGAGATGGCCTAACAGTATCAAAAGTCAATTACGGTGAAGATTAGTTTTACGATGCTGTAATCATTTTCCAGTAGTACAAATTTAGGATCATTTTTCTTTTTGGGTGTTGGACAACTATTTTTTGGGTTAATAATTCATTAGTAATCTAGATTGGACTTAATAATAATGTTCATATTACTAGGCTGATTAGTTACTATATTTGTATTTGGTTCATGTAACACCAATTATTCGTGTATGTTAGGATGTGTATTAGGTTATTATTTTTTAAGCTACTTTGTATGTTGTGTATGTTGTATTTGCATGCTATTATTACTAAATTGTGTATGTTGTGTATTAATTTATTATTTTCTAAGTTATTATGTTAGGATGTGTATTACGTTATTATTTTTTCCCTAAAAGTTATTATTCTTTCACAACCACATTGCAGTTGTCAAACTGCTCAATTGAGCTCTTTACTTTTTTTCAAAACAATCGAATTTGTAAGTATGCAGCCTATCAATCTATGGTCAGACTTGGCTCTTGAGGTCGGAAAACCCTCTCATCTCTTCTCTGTAATTTTTTGCATCTCTATTATTTTGTGTACTCACTTATTCTTATAGCTTTTATTGAAATTTCCCTTCTAAAATATTCCTTTTTACCGTGATATGTTGTGTTGATATTTTCTTTATTTAGTAAATTTAATTAGTAGATTTCCATATTTCTATTTGTAGTTTGATCTCCTTGGTAAAGATTCCCTTCGACATCAAAATGAGGTTAAGGCTGAGCCTCTGTAGTGTTCAAGGCTATCCAATAGTTCCATAATGGTAAAGAGATAGCATGCTTGATTTATACACACCTCGGCGTTAATTTTTTTGGTTCATGTTAATGTTATTTGAATGTAAATTTTAGGGAAAATGGAGATGATCTCTATGATGAGCTTGATCCTGGTACACTAAATGTGCACTTGAAGGAACTCATGGCTCTAAATGAAATTGCAAGTGTCAATTACATTTTTAGATTGAAACTAAAAGCTTTCTGTACATACAATGCATCTATAGCTCTGGATGAGATTGCCAGTGTCAATTACATTTGTTTTCCGCTCCAAGTTAATATGGATATTGAATGTCTACTGTTTGTTGTTAGAAGGGATCGTACTAGGCTTACAGACATACACAGACTATTTTGATCAACAACTAGTTTTCTTAATTTTCTGAGGTAAATTGCAATATCGCATTAATAACGTCGGAACGGTGGAGTTCAATGGCGCTGCTCAAGTTTTCACCCTTTCTTGCGATCAAAAGCACCATTATTTGCTGTGAATTTCAGGTATGCTTTTTCTTCTATAAATCATATTGATTTTTCTCCATTATTATTTTATTTTTATTCTCCTTGGAATGATGATTTTTTTCTTTTTCAGATTATAGTGACTTCACATTTTCCTTTTATCGAAATATTTACACAATACATTAGGCTTATTTTTGTGTTAATGAATTAGTATTAGTAGAGTAGCTATGAGTTTCATTTCTTTTCCTGTGTTATTTAATTTCCGTTGCATTTGTCTTGTGTGAGATAAGTTCTTTCTTGGATGCTTCAAATTTTTTTTTTGTTCAGTATGACTTGGATTTGTTTGCATCTAGATTGCACTGTATTTATCATGTTCTAAATATATGAGACTGTGTCCTTTTTTTCCCCTTTGGTGAAGTACTTACTGTCTATATATTGGTGAGTTACTAGTATTAGTACACATGACAATTTCCGCTAATCTAAATTTCAATTATGTAATTTTTTGCACGTACTGAAGGTTTTATTGACAAGCTTGCAGGTAAAATCAAAGTTGTATACTGAGTTTTTTATTGGATCATACTTTTCTATGGGAGCATGCAAAGTTTTTTGTGAATTATCACAGCAGAAAGGAGAAAGAAGTTGTTACTTTGAAGAACCACGTTACTCAGGTCAGTGTACATTCTCACAACCTAATTTTAGCCATTAAATGGACTCTTTATAAGTAATACACACTTTATAGTGCTTGGTGGTTTAGTGTTTCCTTATCAAAAAGTAGTGATTGTAGGCAATCCATGTGTAATTATTCTTTTTGGACATGTTACTTAATTTGCATTTCTTGCAGCAATATGGAAGAAGCATCCCACTATTTTTTTGTATTTACAATCATCAACAGCAATCATTTCTCTGGCAATAGCAATTAATTTAAATATAATAATTCTCTAGATTCTACTAAAAAGATGTCATATAAGAGCATATTTCACTAAATAAGAGCATATTTCTCCAATAGCATATCTACTTTTAAAAAGCATATATTTCAGTAAATAGAGAGCATCTTTAAGTGTGTAGGCAATTCCAACTTACTATTTATTTCTTGAATTGAATATAAGTAATGGATGAATTAATTGGAGAATGTAACTATACTATTTGCATATGGCTTTGGAATGTCATTTGCAATTAGTCTCATTGGATTTATTTACTCTGAAGGACATTGAGGGAAATTTGTTGGCTGAAATAGATTGTGATTGGAGGGGTCTTCTATTTTCATTTCATTCAGTGATATGGTCAGAGTATTATGAGTTTCTTAAGTAGAAAAAATGGGTTGAAAGCTGAAAGTTTGTCTTTATATGTGAATTTCGCTGATGTTAGACAATGTATGATTATGTTTGGAAATACTGATTTTGCATTGGCCTTGCTAGAAAAATTACTCTTAGCTTCTTCGTGTGTTCTGTGATGATTAAAAACTGGGCTCATAAGCAGGAGAGATGCCAAGCAAGTATTCGGCTTAAGGATTGGTGGACGACCCAGTCTCTGGCAACCTTGCTCTCTAATTTGTCTTTGTGTTGAAGTAATTTGCTTTGTCTCTAGGGGTCTTTACACAATAACATGTTTATATTTGTTTATTTTACATGTATATAAAAAAATTTTACACAATTTATAGTGATTGAAATTGAAAAAATTACCCTTTTAATGAAAAAACGAAAAAGAAAGGAAATTGAAAAAATTATCTTTTATCATGTCGGTACTAATATGATGTCTCCTATAAAGTATAGTCTCATTAGAGTATGCATACTTGAAGCTATTTTGATAATTGAGTTTTGACAGTTGTTAATATAGTTTATTTATTTCTAAAAATATATATTTCTCGTGCATCGCACGAGTACATAAAACTAGTATTCAATAACTTAGATAATTTAAAAGTAAAATATAGTAAAATATTAATCGAGTACATAAGCAGGTAGCTATTAATATATTATTAATAAAATATTAATTTAACGTATTAAATACTAAATCAAAACTGTATATTTACTGATTTTGTTATACAAATCCGATGGCATGTATTTGTTCAGTATTTTATTGTTCATTATTATTGATTGTTTTTTTTTTTTGGAATTAGTCTTCTTGTGTAATACATGAGTGAGAGATTAGACTCATGGTTATAATAATTGATAGTGATTCGATCATTTGACTGTTAATTATTACGACTTTATATAGATTGGACATGTGAACTTACACGACATTTTGGAAAAAAATCCAGAATTATGGACTCAGTTAGCAACTAGATTTATGCTCAATACTCAGGCATTTTATTGAGAATATCCAATGGTAATTTGTAATTCGCATATCAATTCGTAATTTTATATAATACAACTGGTATATTTTATATACTTTATATATGATACGATGTCTAAAAAACACACTTACACGTTAATTTTGATACAAATGTACACTATAACTCTACCCTTGCAACGCATGGGTGAAAAAAACTAATTACTTATAATGCCATACAACACCAATAGGCTTTTTATTAAAAAAAATTGTTACAAATCTAAGAGTAAAGGATTAAACTCATGACATATATGTTAAAAGGTATATTTTAAACCATTGTGCCAACTCTTTTTTTTAAATAATTTTCTTTTATATATCACTTATCACATGTTTTCACGCAAAAAAAATATTATTATTAATCACATATATTTGAATTGGCAACCGAGTTAACAATAACCCACCATTTGAACCAGAAACACATAGCCTACTACAGTTATCGGATCAATAATCGAGTTAATATTAGAAACTATAGTTGAGTTCATGTTTACATTAAAACGACTCTATCGCGTACAAGCAATTGCAATCAAAGATAATTTCCCAAATTAAAACTCGTACAAGGCCCACCCTATTGTCACTTTTCATAAAAATATTATTACAAATCTAATAGTGAAGGATTGAACTCATGACCTAAATGTCAAGAAGTAGTTTTTAAATCAATGTGTCAACTTTTTTTTTAACAATTTTTATTTATATATCACTATTTTCGCGTATTTTCAGACAAATAATATTATCATTAATCAAATATACTTGAACTAGCAACCGAGTTAGCAATGACCTATCAGTTGAATCAAAAACCCATTAACCCTATCCAATCACCATGTGATATGAGGTGAATGTTAAAGAACCTTCTGAAAATTAATTGGTCTGCAAAAAAAAAAAAAAAAAAAAAAAAGAAAAAAAAAAGAAAGAAAGAATCTACACACACATATTAAAGCACAGTTGGTTAGCACAATTACAAAACTATTTGGCACAATTGATAAATTTTTTTCGCATATGGCACTTATCTAGGGAAAAAAGTCTAGTACTCTAAGAGTACTGAACTCGATACTCCTGACCAATTAGGGATTTACATATGAATTCAAGAGGCCCAATTTTTTATTTAATTTGGGCCATGAATCTCACATGTGAGTCCCTAATTGGTCAGGAGTACCGAGTGTTGAATACTCTTGAAGTACTGAATTTTTTTCCCTTATCTGGCAAAATTGCTTAAAATGTCATACAACACCAATGTACTTTTCATTAGGGAAAAAAAAAGTTGTCAGAATTTTTCCTGCCTATAGCGCTTATCTGGCATCGTTACGTATAATGTCATACAACACCAATGGGCTTTTCATTAAAAAAAAAAAAAGTTGTTACAAATCTAACAGTGAATGATTGAATTCATGACTCACACATTTAAGAATTAGATTTTAAATCTTTGTGCCAACTCTTTTTTTTTTTTTTACAATTTTCATTTCTATAGCATATTCTCGCGTGTTTTCACTTAAAACATATTATTATTAACAACATATCTTTGAATTGGCAACCGAGTTAATACTGACTAACCGGTTGAACCAGAAATCCATAGCCCAGTACAGTTATCAAGTCAATTTTAAAAACTATAGTTGGATTCATGTTTATGATAAGATTATAAAGAATTGCAATCAAAGATAATTTCTTAAATCAAAACCCGTGCAAGGCCCGTCATATTGTCACTTTTCATAAAAATATTGTTACAAATCTAATGGTGAAGGATTGAACTGATAACCTATATGTCAAGTAGTTGCTTTTAAACCATGTGCCAACTTTTTTTTTTTTACAATTTTCATTTATATATCACTATTTTCGCGTGTTTTCATACAAAAAAAAATATTATCATTAACCAAATATACTTGAATTAGCTATCGAGTTAGCAATGATCCACCTGTTGAATCAGAAACCCATTAACCATGTCCAGTCACCGAATGATATGAGGTGAATGTTAAAGAACCTTCTGAAAAATTAATTAGTCTTCAAAAAAAATGATTGATTGGCGGGAGACAATAAAATCCTCCACGGCCGTATGTTTTGTAAACTATTTCCATTTTTTATTATTTTTAACAGTAAACATAATAGTTGTTTTTTTAAACATATCTTTTTGTAATTCTTAATAATCATTATATATTACTTACGGTCTTCTCTTATTAATATAAACCAATGGATATTTACTTATTTTTCTATGGTTCACTAGATGTTTGTATATATTTCCTTAATATTTAGATTACTAAATATTACACGTATTATAACATTTTCCATTAGGTGGCATTTCTTAATGGTATTGAATTTTATTTATCTAATCTTAAATTGTAGGACATGAATGTATTATGTAATACTAGTTTGAAATTCAACTAACAATTCTTTAATCTTAATATAGGTTGCACATAATAAGGAGTCACCCATAATGCTAGATTCCATTAAGCAATAAATTTTGATTTGAATTTTCTTTGTTCAGTGTACACATTACCAATGAAATATCTTTTAGTTGCATCTCCCAATTGTATATGTAAAACACCTATATGTGCTCATTATTCAAATAAAGTCTCATGAATACAATCTACAATCTTAATTGTCTTTACATTAACATATGTAAAATAAGTTTCAATACATGAATTGACATGTGCTCTTGTAACCAATTGAAATAAAAAATAGCGGATCCATTACAAACTACTATGCAATGTAAGATGCACATAACTATATACAAGTTGTGTATTTTAGTTTCTTTGTGTTACCAACTCTAACAAACACAATTGCACTACATTTTATATATGAAATTTCTCGGGTAGAAATCTAGTTAATGAATTAAGGACAAATAAAGAACTAAAAAAAATGTGACGTAAAAATGGAAAATTAAAAGATTTCTCCTCTCCACCATCCTACCTCCACTTCCAAGCGAAAATCGCAAATTCTGACAGCAATTTTCCATCTTTTTTTTTTTTTTTTTTGGTGTGTTGGGGTTGGGGGGGGGGGGTTGAGGGAGAAAAACAACTCTAATCATTTTGAGGGAGCTGACAGCAAAAGGGATGTATCCTCTTTTGCTAACGGAAATTTTTATTTTTGGTCAGGTAGGGTGTGGATAACTAGGTAGGTAGGGTGAGAAAGAAATAATTATAATTTCTAAATTTCTTTTTATTTTTAGTTAAACAGTAAGGGGGTATAATTATCATTTTAATGGTATTAGGGACTTATGTGCCAAGGGAACCTATGGCATTGAAAAAAAAAAAAGAATGATAATTTATTCCTTTTTTGGTCCTATTTATTGATTGCTCTTTCAAACCATTAGGGTATTTCCAATGCTTTTTATTTATTTTATTTTTTGGTGGGAAGTGGGAACCTAAATATGGATCCTCGAAATTGTCAATAATGTATAGGGGGAAGGGAGAATAAAGCCATTTCCAAATGGGAAAAATCTCAAAAAAGGCGCCAAATTCTTTTAACTTCTTCCACCTTGTCATAATGTCTAAAATTTTGTGTCATCTGCCAATAAGAAAGTGGCATTAAGATTTCAACGAGACGAAAAAGTTAAAAGTTACGCTTTATTTCAACTAATGTGAATTTTAAAAAAATTCAAAAACATTATCAAAAATTTCCCCAAAATTTTTTTTCTCCTTAAATTTTTTCCTTTAGATTTTCCCCCTTGACTTTTTTCCTACAACATTAAGTGCTCATCATACAAAAGAAAGGCAACAAAAAATGGGAGTACCCGTCCCAAACTCTAAGACTAGAGTAAGAAACAGGAAGTCAAGCTAACTCATGGGCTGGAAAATTTGCTTCTTGTTGTGCAAAAAGAAACAAAAAAACATTATTATGTAGCCTCGTATTGATTCAACTCGAGAAAAAAGATCGGTCTATCATATATAATTAATTCAAAATTTGCAATCACAGAATTGTAAACGAATAAATGATAACATCTACAACATTTGCAATAATATGAGTTGCGTTACATAAACAAAATCACATACAAAAAATCTACCAAAACTAACACGTAACATAATCTTATTTTTCAACACATCACATCACATCACTTTTCCATCAACACTTATCACATAACTCACTTGTCAATTTTGTCAATTTTTCTCTTTTTTTGTCCAATCAGAATATTTCTATTGGAAAATGTTACCTTGCATTGTACACAAGGAATCCCTACATCAACCAAGCGGCCAGCTTTGAAAGCAATCAATACCCTTTCCGCTACCACGAACTATGTTGTAATGAGCATATGATATGAGCAAACACAAAATAAAATCAGAACATTTTATCATTCCAAACCTACGACAAAAACAAACACAACTCAAAACACAAGATTTTTAGATTCTCTGCCAAAACACACTACCATCTGTTTGTGTGCACAAAAAGTCAAAAGCCGTGCACCTCTAAGCACATATCATCGAATTGAAGATTATAATAAAAACCCAGAGAAATATATCTCAGAGTATCAGAATAGTTCAACAGACTCATAGTAACAAAATGTTCTTGTCCATGTAAAATCTAACAGAACCATAGCATTACCCGACCAGACTCAAACATCAAATAGTACAAGAAAGGACAACGGAAAAACGGATGCCAAAATCAGGCTCTTTAGTCTCACAGTTTATCCTCAAATTCAGAGAGTGGAGTCATCTGCTCCTTGAGACCCTTCCTCTTTCTGATATCAGCTACTAGGGTGGAAGCTTGAGATCCAGGTTCCAATGGATCCGACGACATCATGTCCCAGTGATCAAACACACACTGGGGGAAAGCTTGCCCAGATGTTGCAGCTCTCAAGGTGCTCGAGAATCCAAATGATTCAACAACTGGGAGGTAGGCCTTGATATTGTAAAGTGGAGTACCCGGTCTCTGCAATTCCTCAAACACGTGCCCACGTTTCTGGTTCAGGACACTGTAGATGCCACCAAGAGCTTGCTCAGGTGCCTGAATCTCCACAAGGTATACGGGTTCCAAGAGGCGAGGCTTGGCAGTAATATGAGAAGCATAGATAACTCTCCTTGCAGTTGGAATGATTTGACCACCACCTCTGTGAATGGCATCA